>OY288242.1:43722487-43867487 GCA_958450325.1 Agrostemma githago
GATCTCAGTTAACACGTCTTGCTCCTTTACACCGCTACGCTCAATGCTCCTGTTGCTGTTACGGCTAGTGCGATAAGCTCGTAGGTCAGTGGTTATCTCTTATTCTTTCCTTAAATTCAAATATTGCCTTCCTTCCCAGTCATGAATCCCCTTTTGAAAGAAAATGCAGTCTTCGAGCCTAAGATCGGCCTATGCGAGAGAGCCTCATGGGCTGTCTCAGCCTACCTCCCTAATGGCAGGCCCCGGTCCTACTAGCTAGGATTCTCTTTGCAAAAGGGAATTCAATCTGAAGATAAAGAGACATCAAGTTCGGATAGTCGGAGAGTCAAAATCATCCTTTCCGAAGCCTCATGTTCCTTCTTCTATTATGATTTATTAATCTAAGGTTTTGTGTAATAAAAGAGATCATGGAATTCCTATCAAGAAAGAGTAAGATATGTTCTATCCACCAATTAGGCTTCTTTAAAACTTATTCTACAGAAAAGGAAGAGATATCAAATTGGATATCTTCTGATATATTGAGGATGTTGCAGCAGGTGTGGATAAGACAAGTTGACCTAACAGGGATTCGTCCGTTCGACTTCATGAGATCTGTCTTTTCAAGCTTCATGCATGACATTTAATTCTCTCCTTTCTGTCATTCGCATTTCTTCTGGATCGATTGTTTCTGCTCGTTACGTAACGTAGACCGGCTACTCAAACTAAAGAAAGCGGCGCGCGGGATGACGGTAAAGGAAAGATGCGCGTCCGGAACGATACCAGTCCTAGCCTAGCCTCATAAAGGACTTCGGGGGTGCGCATTCGGCTTTACTATCCGATACACTTCGACTTGCACTATTCTATGATAATACTCGAATGACGAAGAAAGATAGTTGCCTTTATACGCTACGCTTTCCACCGCTTTCGTTGCTGTTTATGTTCTTTTTGGGGCTTTGCAGCTAGTCCTTTCTCAGACACGAGAAGCCCCATTCTATATGAAATGTCCCGGTTTTAGCCAATCACGACATGACCAACATGACTTTTCAAACCAACCGCAGATCTAACAGCTTCTAACTCTCTTTTTTATTATTACACGTTCGGGATCTTCAAATGTATTTCGTAAGTAATGTTATAAATCAGAGGCTCTTTATAACTTCCTTAAATTTACGCCATGGAAGTTTCATTGCCGAATGACTTGTCTGCTACCAACTCCTTCCTTTCCATAAAGCAAGAGACTACTGGGCATAAAGAAAACAGAGGATCCCCGTGCCAAAGCAGGCATCTTTCTTGGCTATCCTTTTTGCCAAATCTTTTTTTTCTTGAATTTAAGCACGGTACAATCTATTACATTACATAGCTTTTACGCTTGCGCTGCCTTTCCCGCCTCCTCTTCAGACGAGCCTGGTGGTTGTTCGGTTTCCGCTTATTGGGGCTTGGTCGTTGGGGTTTCCTTTTCTTCAACCAATTCGGTTGTTTCAGCTCTGAGATTGGTCTAAAAATGTATTATGAGCTGGCTGGATTGAAAGTAAGATAGATTCATTTGAGTTCAAGTAGTACAGGACCTTCGATCGAAGAGACCGAGTTTATTCTATAACTGGTCTTTAATATTGAGATCAAAGAAACCGGTTTTGAGCAATAAATGGTCTCTTAGAAATATCAAAGAAACCGGTTTTGAGGATTAAGCGGTCTCTTTGCCTTCTTTACTTTTGTCTTGTGCAATGATCAAAGAGACCAGTTTTCGTGACAATTGGTCTCTTTAATATAATCAAAGAAACCAGTCTTAAGAACAGGTCTCATAGGCTAAGACACCTATGAGATGGAGACCGGTTATAAACCGGTTTCTTAGGCCTTTTTCAACCGGTTTCTTTGGCTTATTTTGTAGTAGTGTAGTACAGAGGCCAAAGAAAAGGTTGCTCTGTTCATCCAGCCCAGTCGATCCATTGTTTATGCGGCAGTGCGATGGAGCTGAAAAACGTAAGCCCCTTTTTTTTAAGGTCATTTCTATTTGCTTACTCTTTAGAGTAAGGTATGAAATTGCTTACTTGATAGAGTCTGGGGGGAAAACTAAAAAAAACTAGGTTCTGGAAGAACGAGACGCCTACTATTATAATAAAGTTTTAGAACGTCCAAGACGCCTACTATACTCCTAAACTACAAGCTAGCGCGCAACGGCTGAAAAGCCGTTGTTGCTTTCTGCTTGCAGGCTCGAAAATTTTGATTTCGTCCATTCTGATTGATTCGCTTTATTTTTGCGCAACGCAATAAAGAAGTCTAACAGTTTCTCTCGGCATCTGGCTTTTCTTTTATATTTTAAGTCATTGATCTTATATCTAAAAGCAGGGAGGTCTGCGTTCACTATTAAGCCTACTACGCTCGTTTATTCCTTTCAATCTTGATTGAACCTTACTTCGATCGCCTTACGTTGTTCGACTGAACTCGTTGGCTTTGCGCTCTATTTGGGCGGAACCCGAATCGAGAACTTTCTTTCATAGATTCACTAAGTCATCGCCAGCAATCAGCTCTTATCCTTTGGCGTCAAAGGGCGAGTTCCTTTCTTGTCTTGTCCAAAAACTTTCTTTTTCTTGCTTGCTGTTAGTCTGTCTAGCGTCTTTCGGTTGGGGTCCGCCCCGGCGGTTAGGTTAGACCGCTTGGTTTCTCTTTTTTTTTAGTCTTGAAGGTAGTCAACGTGTCAGCCATTCTTCTCCCATTAGACTTGTCCATTTTTTGCTCTTTTTCCTTTAAACTTCCTCTCCCTCCGGTCGAGTAGCTAAAGCCCCTCTACTGGGATTGACAGGAACGGAGAATACCACTCTATCAATAACAATCAAAAAGTAGCAATTAAGTTTCAGTTTGAGCTTGGAAGCAACCTGCTATCTATCGATAGGCGAGAACAGACTGCTATTGGCTGCTTTGCCTATCTATTCTACTATGGCCGGCTTGGAGACATCAGAGGAAGACCATCATCTCTATCCCGGTACGATCATAGCTTCATTCATTCGTTGAACCTTTGGGATAACCATTCGCATTGAGGTCAATTACCACACCACCTCTATCATACGACATTACACGATGCGAGAGTGCATGGTCAACGCACACCTAAAGCGCCTACGTTCTGCTTGCGGCCAATACAACCACAACCTAACTTGCACGAGATTCAACAACCGAAGCTACTGGTAGTCCCGAGGGGACGGCATCCTCCTATACCTATAATAGTTAGCAGTACTGAACAAGAGAGTCATCGATCCGGGGAAAGAAAGGGACCGCCTTTGAAAAAAAAGACAAGCTTTAGCTTGACTTGACTTGGTCTTCGGAACAAAGGTGATTCTGTTCATGCTTCAGACAATCTGACTAATTCTATATACTTCTATCTAATTATAGACTCTTTTTCTATTAGAAAGGCGAACCTATAGGCCTGTTTTAGCGCGTTTCCAAAGTAAACTAATCGTTTATAAAGTAAACGCTACTAAAGACCGGATGAAGAATGAAAAATGTCCGCTAACGGGATAAGATCTTTTTTAGATCAGCAACGAATGTCTTGTATCTATGAAGAAAGATTTATCCCCGGATTCAAACCCTGAATGCCATACCTTGCGGAAGGCGATTCACGAGAGAATCGCGCACAGTTCTGTTTGACCGAGATGTGAATGCCCGTGATCCGCTCAGTATAGTGATGGATTTCATGGCCGACGTCTAAGCGGCACGAATAGGCCGACATGAAACGAGTTCCCCGCGGAACATTTTCTCTTTCGTCCTCGGACGTTCGGACATTTTGTTGGATTTCGGCACTTGCGTTCTCATGCCCGAATAAACCCTCGCGATTCATTAGGAGAAGCGAGAAAGATGGATTCTTGTCCTCGATAGGAATTCCCCGACGATTGCCTTCTAATAGATGCTCTGTCTTTCATTTTTAACATCCAATCCCATGCTAACATTTCCGAGGATAGGGTCAGGAGCCTGCACCGGGCCGCCCACCAAGCAGGCCCCGTAAAGACCCAACCCAGGGAACCAAGGAGCCTGCCCAGCAGGCCATCGAAGTAGGACACCCGGATTTCCCCAATGAAACGTAACTTCAAGAAGGCTGCCCGCCCAGCAGGGTAAGGTGACCAGCTGGGGAGGGCCTACAGACGCCCCCTGCTCGTCTGCCCCCAGGTGACCTCTCCCCCGAGCAGGGCCGGGGTTACCAGGAGCCCCTCCGCCATTCTGCCAAAGGTAAAAGGGAATGAGTGAATGAAACAGGTCCACGTGTCGCCTCGCCATCCACCCATTCTCCCGCTCTTTTCCCTCTCCACTTTTCTCTCTTGTGGGAAGGTATAAATACTCACCCATTTCCCACTTAGAGGGGGTTGGATTTTCTCTCTCTAGACTCTCACTCCTAAAAACGCCACCTAGTTCCTCACGAGCTAGGTTCATCAAGGCATTTCACGGACTAACTTAGGCATCGGAGAGGGTTCCCTCGGACAACCTCCGGGGCCCTGTGCGTTCATTGTGCAGGGAGCAGGCCAACTCCACCGGGAAGGTCCGATCATAGGAGAAGGAGAAAGAAGAGACTGTAGGAAATCAAACGATCCGTTACTTACCAACATTCCGATTATAAGACCCGGATCCAGAGCCGGGTTAATTGTTTCCGTGACCGGAACAGAAGTAATTTTAGAATTCTAGAGGAAAGATAGTAATTTTAGGGTTTATTAGTCTAGAGTAATAGATATGATTAGTAGGTTATTAGTCTTATTCCAATATATATGGATTTTCATATGTCCTACATCTATTCATATATTCTAGACATAGGTTTTACTTTCACCTATGTCTATAATTTATAGACATGGGTTTTAATTTTGACCTATGTGTATTGTCTTTTATATACATAGGTTTTTTAAATAACCTATGTCTATTAAAAATAGATGTGGGTTTTCTTTTAACCTATGTCTATTAGGTCATGTCTATGACTAATTTTGTAGTAGTGAAGGTTGCCATAACATCCACACCCTACCTCCCGGATGAGTGTGCGTATTAGTGGAAACACTCCATCCATGGAACATATTATTCCTAATCCTATTGCTATTATCAACCTTTATTTTGGTTTCAAGAAGACCAAAAAGACCCACCCATTTATTATGCATAAAACAATTAACTTCTCTTTGTTTATTTACACTATTAAGGCCTTTAACATTCCAAAATCCGACATTCATTGGATATAATGTTTGTAGGGGTATCTCTATTCAGATCATCCTCTATTTGCAAACACTCCGTTTCAAATATTCATCCTAATTAATCATACAAATATAACAAAATTTCCTGTGGTATATATTTTATTATATTACGTACGATTGATTACAATTAATGTTTAGTTACTACATGCGATTCCAAAACGAAATTTCAAACAATTAGAGATGTTGTGGCTATTCCCTAACCAATAAAATTTACGAATCACTCAACATTACTTTATTAATCTATATATTTTAACTTGATGTATATAGACAGCTCAAAAATGACATAATAATAATACTGAATTTATCATGTGAAACTTAATATTCATATGACCCAAAGCGTCAGAGGCGGATCTTGCCCCCCCCCCCCAACCCAATTACAAAGCTTCTATTAGATTTGATCTAAGCAGTTCTTTAAAATAAAAATAAGTTACTTAGATTTTATACCACTAGTTTAGAGTGTCATACTTGGTTGGGAACTCTGGTACTAATATGAATGGTCTAGGTTCGAATCCTACTAAGAGCGTATTTTTTGTGTCCATATAAAAATATTTTCATTTTTCTCAAATATCATATGGAGTACGGTACCATAGTTTATTCTCAAATATCATATAGAGTACGGTACCATATGAGAATTTAATACCAAGAGTTAGTAATTTAAAAGAACGATAAAAATTTACGAAAAAAAAATCGACCCCCCGTAATATTTTTCTCAAGATCTGCCACTGCAAAGCGTAACTTATTATTTTGACTTAACAAAATATCTAAATGCCACACGAAAACAATATGCTCCATATATGTGAACACGCCTGAAATCATAACAAATACTCCACTCCAAAACAAACAAAAAAACAATTAACAACCATCAATTGTATTCAAACGGTAGATAATCAAAGGTGGTGGAGATGCTTAGGTGGATACATGCATAAATATTACTCCCTCCGGACACTATTTTTCGCTCCACTTCATTAAAATACTCCTCACATATATATATTGATGAAGTGAGCAAAAAATAATGACCGGAGGGAGTACTAAAACTATACTAGTAGCATAGCTTTTGACTTTTGTTACTAAAAAACAACTTAAGAGTGCATGATTGTTGTCCACAACTTGTACATTATTAACTCATACGGAGTACTCCCTCCATCCCAAAGAGATGTTCCCATTTCATATGGGCACATCTCTTAAGGAATATAGTTGTTTATTCTAAGTGGGTCCAAGTGTAAGCAAAAGAAATAATTAAAAAATATAGTTAGACTACATATGATGGCACAATTGTAAATAATGAAAAAGGAAAGGGATAATATTGTAAAAGTTGATAGCCAAATAAGGAAATAATCAAAATGGGAACAAGATAGTGGGAAATCCGTTTTAGGAAAGTGGGAACATTACAGTGGGATGGAGGGAGTATACAATATTATTATATTCAACATCCAGATAACTCCTTAAGGTTACAGTACAAACTTCTTCATCTTCTTTACTGTATTATTTCTTATCCAGATCCAAACAACACAAAATGTCCCTTTAATAATTATGCACATATTTAATGGAAAAACACCAACTTTTTCAAGCAAATA
Organism: Agrostemma githago; assembly: GCA_958450325.1. Lineage (NCBI taxonomy): Eukaryota > Viridiplantae > Streptophyta > Magnoliopsida > Caryophyllales > Caryophyllaceae > Agrostemma > Agrostemma githago. The sequence goes on from OY288242.1 coordinate 43,729,248, forward strand.
GAGAAGGAAAAACGATAATAACTTTCATCAACAGTCAATTCCCCTCCATCCAATAATTAAACAAGTTCCTTTTAATGCCAAAATAAAAACAACCATAATTTGTAGAACCAGAACCATCAAGTCATGGAAACAGATATCATAAAAAGACACAATAATGATGATGAAACGAAAGAGCAAACGGTATACTCGTAATGGAGGAAGAAATAAAGCAAAGCAGAATCAACAAGCAAGACAGATGTATTAACTGAAGCTCTGATACTGTTTTGGTAAAAAAATATACCGGGTCTACGATTTAAGTTGCGGGTCAAAGCGATCGTCCTATAACTACGGGTTGGTGAAATCGAGACAAAAATAGAGAATGAGGAACAACGAAAGAAAATAACGACACACAAAGTTTGGTGACGCGGAAACCCGATGTGGGAAAAACCGCGGGGGGAGTCGGAATCCCACCAAAGTTTTACTATCAATGGAAAAGAACGAAGAAAGGAATACAAATAAATATTTTATCTAAGATTGACTGCCGGAATTTTGGTAAGGAGTATGCTTTGAGTTGGTATATCGAGATGCCTTGCTCGAATGCTCCTCCTCCTCTTTTATACTGCTGCCTACTGCTATCCTCCTCATTAGTAGGAGATCTTTAGCATTTAATTCTCATTATGGCCCTTGATTACGTTGACTGGCTGTTACAGTTGTTACCTTTAATTCCTTCTTTCTCTCCTAGTTTTTAGGAAGACTCCCTCACATGTAGGGAAGACTGTTGCCTTTCTCTTGTATGAGCTAGGGTTTTGTTTTGTCTACTGGGCTGGTCCGATTGTGTGGCCCGTAGCCTTATTCTCTCTTCTGCTTGGCTTAGCCTACCTTTATGTATTATTCCGGGTTGACTTGACTTGTTGACGTTCGACTAATTTCGGCTTTCGTCTTGTGATCTTTGATTTTGACTTTTGTCCGTGGACCGTGAACCCTTGCGTTGCTGACCTTTGACTTCTGACCTTTTGACCGTTCAATCGTATTTTGCCACGTGGTACTCTTGGAGTGTAAATTTTTGGCCCAAAGAAATGCCCCCAAATTTCCGACTAAGCTCATCTTAGGCGGGAATTTCCGCTTGCCCCAGTTGTAGGCAGTTGGCTCTGCTTCAGCTGGCCTTGCTGGTTCTAGGAGAAGGCGTAATCTGTCCCCTCTCTTAGAAATTACTCCTGCAGAGAGTGGACCTCTGGTGGCAGACCTTTCTAAGTCTACCTCTTATTCTGCCCCCAGATCCGTTGATGAGGTTTCTGCTGAAGTGGTGCTCAAATTTCCTGAAGGCTTTGGTAAGTCTGCAGAGGATATGACTTTCCTGGATCATATGCTACTTCCCGGTCCCAGGTCTGTGCTAGAATAAGGTTCTCTTAAGGAGTTGGACTTGGTTCGCAGATTGTTGGTGGAGGAATCTGGTTGTAGAGAAGAAGTGACTGGATGAGGAATTTCCTGTGGCGCCTGACCTGGATGCTCTTTCTGATGTGGAGGCGGAGAATCTGATGGAGTCCGCTGATTTCTCATTGCTGATCAGGAGGCTGATGGGCGAGAGAGCGTGGACCAGCAGGATGTCGTTGATGACCCTGGGGGAGATTCTGTTGCTGTTCATCAGAGACCCAGGTTTCTGCAGGAGAATCTCCTACAGTTCCGCCTCCACCAGAGGAGAATGTCCAGCCTTTGGACCAAGTTCTGCTGGAGTGATGTTACTCCTCCTTTGTTTTCGGCTTGTGAATCCTGCATGGCATGAACTTCCGATTTGTTAGTGTTTGCAAAAAATTCTGTAATGACTTCGCCTTTGCTTAGGGGAGCGAAGTGTGTTAGTATTTTGTGGCACTTCGTGCCTTAACAGAAGATCGTAATCGTTTGCTTTTGATCGTGGTTGTTTGCGTTTAATTGTAATCATTTGTTGTAGTTTTGTCTAACTACCTTCTGTTGTATGCATGCCTTATGTTTGTATGGTCGACCTTTGATATAGTGGTGGCCTGGGGTTTAGTTCGCCCACTCAGTCGGAGGTGCCACGCTTTGCGTGGGTGCTAAGTGGCGCATGAGACTGTAATGTCCCGGTTGTAGGCACTTAGTCACAGACGCACGCCCTCTGTAGAAATTGTACACTCCACCAGATTAGTCACCGGCACTCAGTTTGAGAAAACTGACAAAAATTTGGCAAAGATAGGGAACACAATATTTGAAGACATATGTGGAAGCAAAAAATCGAATTTCGAAAATATATGGAGAGAGAAAATTAAATTTCGAAAATGTACGCAATAAGAAAATCAAACCTTAATGCCAAAGAAAATTTAATTTTGACGACACACGTAAAAAGGAAATCAAAATTTTATCTGATTTAAATATGCAGGAAAAAATTTGAATTTTGCTAAAAGAAAGAAAAGAAAACAGAAGAATGATAGGAAAATTAAAATACATGTTTGCGAGGTTTGAAAAGATTAAACCTGGGTTCTGGTGGAGGTGTACCTGGCAGAATAAATGCCACGTTTCTGGCGGCTGTAGCCCATGTTTCTGGTGGCAGTGGCACAGATTGCTGGCGGTTGTGGCCCACTCAGAAGAAGTATTTCTTTAGGTGTACGATGTCCCATGGCTTTTGGATGATCTTCCCCTCCATGGTCATAAGTCGATAGGCTCCGTTCCCAACTACTTTCTCTATTTGATAGGGTCCTTCCCAATTGTAAGCGAACTTTCCTGCTCGTTGGTTCCTGGTGTTCTGGAAGACTTTTCTGAGGACTAGGTCTCCTTTCTGCAGGATTCTGACTCTGACATTCTTGTTGTAACTTTTGGCGACTGTTTGTCTGTAGGAGGCCATCCTTATTTGAGCATCGGTTCTGAGCTCATCTATAGTATCCAAGCTGCTTGTCATCTTTACCTGGTTCCTGTCTTCGGTTATGCATCTGTATCTATGAGTAGACACTCTCACCTCTGAAGAGATGACCGCCTCAACACCAAAGACCAAACTGAAAGGTGTTTGTCCTGTAGCCACCTTGGGTGTAGTTCTGTCAGACCACAGCACCAAGGGGAGTTCCTCTGCCCATCTGCCCCCTGCCTCCTCCAGCCTTCTCTTCAGGTTGTCTATCACAATTTTGTTGCTAGACTCCGCCTGACCATTAGACTGAGGGTTTCTGGAGGTAGACTTGCTTAGTGTGATGTTCCACCTAGCGCAGTAGGCCTCCATCTTGTTTCCAATAAACTGGGATCCGTTGTCGCAGATGATTTCTGAGGGAATGCCAAACCTGCAGATAATGTTACGTTTTATGAAGGATATAAACTGTTTCTCAGTCACCTGAGGGAATGCTTCTGCTTCTATCCACTTGGAGAAGTAGTCAGTCATGGCCAACATAAAAACTTTGTTTCCTGGGGCTCTTGGTAACTTTTCAACAATATCCATCCCCCATTTCATGAAGTGCCAGGGAGAAATTACTGGGTGCAACGGCTCTGCTGGCTGGTGATTGACCGGTGTATGTCTCTGGCAGGCGTCACATTTCTTAACATATTCCCTCGCGTCCTTGCGCATTGTCGGCCAGTAGTAACCTTGGCGGAGTGCTTTGTTGGATAGACTCTTGCCCCCTGCATGATTTCCACACTCACCACTGTGGAGGTCATGCATAACCACCTCTGCCTCCTGCTGACTTAGGCACCTCAAGTATGGTCCAGCAGCTGATCTTTTGAACATGACACCATCAATGAGGGTGTATCTGGACGCTTTCATCCTAAAACTCCGGGCTTCCTTCTTGTCTGCTGGCAGGATATCGTTTTGCAGCCATTCTTGGTAGGGTTTTCTCCAGTCTGAGATTCTTTCTTGTTCTGCTGAGGTGCTGCAGACTCCTGCCTCCTGCAGCCACTGCAATCCCTGGTCTGGTGAATTGTCCTCCTGCCTCAGCATCTGGTGTTCTTGTGTGCCTGTCCAAACTGCTGGCTCCAGTACATGGACAATGGGTATGGTGGAAACTACGCCTGGTTTGAAGGTTGCCCCCAGGGTGGCTAGGGCGTCTGCTTCCACGTTCTGGTCCCTAGGGACTTGGTTGATTGAGAAGGCTACGAACCTGAGGGAGAGCTCCTTTGCCACTTCAAGGTAAGACACCATCTTGGAGTCCTTAGCTGCATACGAACAATTCATGTGATTGACTATTAGCTGGGAATCGCTGTAAGCCTCTAGGCGCTTGATTTTGAGGTCTAGAGCCAGCTGGAGACCCAAGATTAGAGCTTCATATTCTGCCTTGTTGTTTGTTGTTCGGAACTCGCACCGTACTGCTTGGACTATGAGATCCCCCTGAGGAGACTTCAGAACTAATCCTGCTCCAGATCCTCGCATGTTGGAGGCGCCATCTACATTTAGCTTCCACACCTGTTCGCCTTTGTCCTCCTCAAGGAGGAGGATGTCTTTCTCTGCCTAGGTCTGCAGTGCTGGGCTGAAGTCGGATACGAAGTCTGCTAACGCCCCGGACTTTATCGATGTTCTGGGGACAAATTTTAGGTCGAAGCCGCTCAAGTGTATAGACCACTTGGCCATTCTCCCTGATAACTCAGGCTTTCTCATAATAGCTTTTAGTGGATAATTCGTTATTACGGAAATAACATGCGATTCAAAATAAGGTCGAAGTTTGTAAGATGCTGTAACAAGTGCAAGTACGAGTTTCTCAAGGGATGTGTACCTGGTCTCTGCAGGAAGCAGAGACTTACTAACATAATATACTGGGCATTGTGCTCCTTCGTGCTCACGTACTAATACCGCGCAGACTGCTACCTTGGTTACTGATAAATACAGGAAGAGTGGTTCTCCAGGTTCTGGTTTTGACAGCAGAGGTGGAGTGCTGAGGTAGTGCTTCAGGTCGCTGAACGCCTTCTCGTGCTCTGCTGTCCAATCAAACCTTTGGGCCTTCTTCAGGATATCATAGAACAGCCGACATCTATCTGAAGACCTGGAGATAAATCTGCTCAGAGCAGCAATTCTTCCAGTCAGCCTTTGCACGTCTCTTGGCTTCTGTGGGGATTCCAGCTGGAGGATGGCCTTGATCTGCTCTGTGCTAGCTTCAATTCCCCTCTGGGTCACCATGTACCCCAGAAACTTCCCACATGACACTCCAAATGTGCACTTTGAAGAATTTAACTTCATCTTGTATTCCCTCAAGGTGTTGAAGGTATCCTCCAGGTGTGTTGTATGTTGTGAGGCTTGTTTTGATTTGACGACCATGTCGTCAATATATACCTCCATTGTGTCCCCAATCTGTCTCTTGAACATCTTATTGACTAGTCTCTGGTAGGTGGAACCTGCATTCTTCAGACCAAAAGGCATTACATTGTAACAATATATACCTCTCTCAGACCTGAAGGCTGTCTTCTCCTGGTCTGCTGGATGCATCTTGTCTGGTTGTACCCACTCCATGCATCAAGAAAGGTTAGCATCTCGTGACCTGCTATAGTATCTACCATGGCATCTATATGTGGTAGCGGGAATGGATCTTTCGGGCATGCTTTGTTTAAGTCGGTGAAATCGACGCACACCCTCCACTTGCCATTCTTCTTTGGGACCACCACCACGTTAGATAACCACTCTGGGTACTTCACCTCCCTGATTTTTCCAGCAGCCAGCAGACTGTCCACCTCCTGATTTATGACTTGATTTCTCTTTGGAGCAAACTACCTTCTCTTCTGCTGGACTGGTTTGTAGCTTGGGTCTACGCTTAGCCTGTGAGTGATAACGCTCGGATCTATACCTACCATATCATCATGCGACCAAGCAAAACAATCCATGTTAGTTTTTAATAATTCAATGAGGTTTTGACGGATATTACCTGTGCATTCTGATCCGATTAACACTTTTCGCTCTGGATGTTGCTTATCCAAGTTGACTTCATCCAACTCCGCCTGAGGTGGCTCTACGTACTCCTGCAGAGGCAGATGGGGGGCTCGCCGTCTTCTTAAGGGCTACCCTGTAGCAATCCTTGGCCTCTCCTTGGTCTCCGTTGATCTTCTGCACTCCCCAGGGTGTAGGGAACTTCAGGCACTGGTGGTAGGTGGAGGTGATTGCCTTCATCTCATGAATCCAAGGCCTTCCTAGAATCACGTTGTAGGTGGAGGGTCCATCAATGACTAGGTACCGTACTTGCTTGTTCACTCCTCCGGCATAGGTAGGAATGGTGATTTCTCCCAGAGAATGCTTGGTCTCACCACTAAAACCCACTAAGGGAACCGCCTTCCTCGTTAGATCCTTCTCGCTAAACCCCATGTTCTGGAGAGTTTCCAACATGATGAGGTTGACTGAACTCCCAGTGTCCACCAGAATCTTCTTCACAGTGCAATTCCCTATAGAGAGGGTAACTATTAAGGCGTCATGGTGCATCTCTGGAGTAGCTTCTGCGTCAGTTTCGTCAAAGGTGACAGCTGGAAGATCCTTGCAACTGATTCTGCAGGAGTGCTCTGGTATGTCCCCTCTGGTCTGAGAAGCATGTCTCTTGGCTGCTGAGTAGGTCAGCCCGCATAATTCCGATCCTCCTGTTATCACATTGACAATTCCGGTACATATTGGAGGTGGAGAAGGCAATACCTGATCTGCTGCATTTATTCTGCTAGAGTTTCTGGATATGAGGTGATCCAGATTCCTCTGATCATACTGGAACTTAACCTCCCTTCTGAGCTGGACGCACTCATCGGTATGGTGTCCAATGTCGTCATGGAATTCGCACCTCTTGCTGGCGTCTCTTCGGTAATTGTTGTATTCCTGTCTCCTAGGCCACCTGACTCTGCGCCCTAACTCCCTCAGAGCCTTGAGCACCCCATCAAGGTTGGTAGAGAACCCATACTCACTTACTTTAGGTGGTAATCCTGGATTGTCCTTCCAGTCTTTCTCCTCGGAAATTTTGCTCACGTTCCTGTCATAGGGCTTTGATCTTTCACCCCTCTTTTCTGCTGGCGCCTTTCTGGTGACATAACCATACGCAGCCCTTCTGGGGCCTAAATCTTCTTCTAACCTGATGGCTGCCATCGCCTTGGTCTGCACATCCTCGAATGTGGCACATGGGTACTTTGTGAGGTCTTTATAGAGGTCTTAATCATGGTGGAGCCCTTGGCGGAAGGCTTCTATGGCGGTGGGCACATCACATCTGGGGATGGTGACTTTCTCCTTGTTGAATCTGTTGAGGAAGTCACGTGTAGATTCTTCGAACTTCTGCACTACCCGATACAAATCACTGGTCTGCTTCTCTGGTTTTCTGCTGCTGGCGAACTGCTGGTTGAAGGCATTGACCAGGTCAGCGAAGGAGGTGATGCTTCGGTTAGGCAGACCGACGAACCAATGGAGGGCTGCTCCTGACAGAGTGGAGCCAAACCCTTTGCACATGCAGGCTTCCTTCAGGGGCCCCGTAGCGGTCACCACCATCATCTTCTGTTTGTACTGGTTGATGTGATCTAGGGGTCTGCAGTGCCATCATAAAGTGTCATGGCTGGTGGCATGAAGCCCTTGGGTACAGCAACACAGGCTAGATCGTCGATGAAGGCTGAATCTGCGTAGCTGTCCCTAGCTGCTCTCTCCAGGGGGCGTGGCATTCCAGGAATCTTGTTGATTAGGTCCCTTAATTCCTTCAGTTCCTGACGTTGCTGATCTGCTGTGCTGATGGTTCCTGCAAGAGGGTTAGAAACAGGAGAAGAAAAGTTGAAAGGAGTACTCCCTGCATAAGGTTCCCCAGGATGTTGACTGTTAGGAGGAGGAGGTAAAGGTGCTGCTGCTGTCACGGATCTGGGCTGCCACTCTGACGCCTGCTGGTTGAGGGTATGCGTTGTCCACATTCCTTCAGAGGGCTGGTTGTTGGATAAGGTGGTCATCCCTGGTGGAGTTACAAATTGCCATCTTGGCGTCTGGTGGACAGGGGTGCCTACAGAAGATAATGAGTTAGTCTCTCGACTTTCGATGTTGGAGAGAAAGTTACCTGCGGTAGGAGATATGCCGGGTGTGGGGCCATAGGTCAAGTAACCCAACCCTTGGGGTTCAATAATCGGACTTGGTGGAGCCAATCCTACCTCCAGTCTGGTGACCAACTCTGAAGGGACCTCTCTGGTGGTCTTCCTGCCAGCTGCTGATTCCCTACGGGCGCTGGGTTCTCCCCTAGGCATCAGAGGCAGCATCTCTGGTGACATCTGGAGCGATGCAACTGGGGTCTTGTCTGCTGCCGAGATCCGAGCCTTGATATCTTGGTTGTCCTTCTGCAGGGTTTCTACTGCTTGGCGCAGAGCATTGATTCCCTGGAGCATAATCTGCATCAGGTCTGGTGACCCCGCTCCACTGGAAGCTTCTTCTACGAATCCTCCCGGAGTCAAGGTTCTGGTTGGTACGCTTTCCTTCCTGGCCTTGGAGGAGCTGGTGACCCCAGAGGTTTTAGGCGTCGGAGGGGGCCTAGACACCGGCAACGTGGGTTTTACCGCTTGGCTGGTGAGAATACCCAAGGTGAGGGGTGTGAAAACTAGCTCTGCTGATCCTGGGGACAACCTTCCTCCAATGGGCTGAGTTGATGCTCCTTGACTGCTGGACGAACTTTGGCCGGATTCGGTCATGGTGACACGAGTTTGCTTCACGGTAGGGTTTGGCTTATAGGAAATGATCACTATGCCCCACGGTGGGCGCCAAATTGTTTTGGTAAAAAATATACCGGGTCTACGATTTAAGTTGCGGGTCAAAGCGATCGTCCTATAACTACGGGTTGTTGAAATCGAGACAAAAATAGAGAATGAGGAACAACGAAAGAAAATAACGACACACAAAGTTTGGTGACGCGGAAACCCGATGTGGGAAAAACCGCGGGGGGAGTCGGAATCCCACCAAAGTTTTACTATCAATGGAAAAGAACGAAGAAAGGAATACAAATAAATATTTTATCTAAGATTGACTGCCGGAATTTTGGTAAGGAGTATGCTTTGAGTTGGTATATCGAGATGCCTTGCTCGAATGCTCCTCCTCCTCTTTTATACTGCTGCCTACTGCTATCCTCCTCATTAGTAGGAGATCTTTAGCATTTAATTCTCATTATGGCCCTTGATTACGTTGACTGGCTGTTACAGTTGTTACCTTTAATTCCTTCTTTCTCTCCTAGTTTTTAGGAAGACTCCCTCACATGTAGGGAAGACTGTTGCCTTTCTCTTGTATGAGCTAGGGTTTTGTTTTGTCTACTGGGCTGGTCCGATTGTGTGGCCCGTAGCCTTATTCTCTCTTCTGCTTGGCTTAGCCTACCTTTATGTATTATTCCGGGTTGACTTGACTTGTTGACGTTCGACTAATTTCGGCTTTCGTCTTGTGATCTTTGATTTTGACTTTTGTCCGTGGACCGTGAACCCTTGCGTTGCTGACCTTTGACTTCTGACCTTTTGACCGTCCAATCGTATTTTGCCACGTGGTACTCTTGGAGTGTAAATTTTTGGCCCAAACAGATACCAAATGTAAGATCTATATATTTATCATGTTCTAATTACTATATGTTCATACGATAAACTCAAAAGGCGGAAGCAAATTAATAGATCGAGAAATAACCTCCAGCCATTGCTATAAGGATTCCTGAACCACTTTATCAACAACCCGAAAATACCGTCCCCAAAAACCGTCGACTGTCTTGACTTTATTATCAGTTCTAAACCCTTTCTTCTCAGATTTAGATGGTGTATTAATGAATAGTAACCTTCAATGGTGTTGTATTTATACTAATCTTTCCATCAAAGATAAGTTTACAACTAGCTAGAATTTATGTATAGTGGTTAATGGAATATAGAATTGGTAGGAGATAAGAGATAGAAATAGAATTTATAGTAGTCACAACCAAATAGACCACACTTTAGTAACTATAAACTGATCAAATAACTTAATCAGTTATTAAGTCTATCATAAAGTCTAACAATCATTGGATCGGATCTTGTCAGTGTATTTATGTGTCGTATCGAGGGTCGATTTTACCCGGATTTTGGGTAGGGTCGGGTTTGCAGCCCTAGGCTTACCCGAGGCCTGAATTAGAGCAAGTGAAATGGTTTAGCTTAGGGACTTGCTTGCAATTATTAAAAAATTGCAAGCCATTAGCTTCACCATTGCACACCCCTTGTAGTAGCTTAAATTAAGCTAGTAGCACCATGGAGCTAGTAGCTTAACTTCATCTTTATCCAATGAATTTTCTTTCATACGGGACTTACATTGATTAATCTTTTCTAGTAATTTAAAAGTTAATTTGTATGTGGGTCCATTTAAGCTAGAAGATTGTAGCTCAAATCAACTTTACTTTTTTGTTAAAGGTAAGTATTATAAATAATCAAAAATCAATATACAGGCCTAGTATCATGTACAAGGTCCTAATAATCGAGTGACATAACTAGCATCTTTAGCGTTAATTTTGCCTTTATTGAGGCTGCTATAGTACAATTTCAATTCTTTTATTAGTTGACTACCAACAATTTCTTGTCGCAGCAGTACTCCCTCTCTTCTACTCTTGTTCCTCTGATAAATAGTTGCGTTAATATTTCCATTCAGTATAGCCCGTTTTAGCTTAATGCCTCACAATATCATTCTCCGGTCATTTGGGATATCTTTTCGCATCTGAACCTGGGTCCAAGTAGCCATGGTCTATAAGAGTTTTTGGCTTTACTCACACCTACAAAACAAATGCTCAATGTCTTAAGTGTTGTCGCTGAAAACACAACACAACGCACCAGGTATTAAGTGCAATTGATGCAACTTAGCCTTGGTGTTCACAACTTTATGTTGAACCATCCAAGCTATCATTGTATGTTTTGGGATTGTCCATTTGTTCCAGACTAGGCGGTGTCAGTCCACCTCTTCTCCTTTATCCCTTGCCCAACGGTATCCCCTATACACTGTGTACGGGTCCAGCCCCTGATTAACCCCGTTAAAGTAGATATTAGATTTACCTTGATTTAGCTTTAATCCAGAGGCAGTAAAGAAGGTAGCAAAAGTGCATAGCAATATCATCATAGAGTGGACATCCTTCTTGCTAAAAAGTAGTGAGTCATATGCGAACATGAGACTTGCGAGCTTCAAAGGTTTGCATAAAGGGTGGTATTTAAACGCCATTGTGGACGTAGTATGCTGCAACAATCTTGTAAGATACTCCATACAAATGGTGAAGAGTAGGGGTGAAACTGTGAAAGTGGGTCACCCTGTCTCAGACCTCCTTTACCTAGGAAAAAAACAAAAGAGTCTCCACTAAGAGCTAGGGAGTAAGTAGCAGTGTAAACCCCTGATTTTATAAATTAAATTAAATTAAAGTTATGTTCGTATTTTTATTTTGTTTACGATTTAACTCGCAATTCTTAAAATTATTATAAAACGAATTTATCGTTTAATCATTTCAAACTCAAATTCTATTTGTCTCAAAAACTCTTTTTATATTTAAAACATATTTTTATTTCTGTTTCGTTTCATTTTATACATTTAATTTAATTCTTATCGAAAGTCTATTTCGACGATTTAAATTCTAAATTCTTTTTATTTATTTATATTTAAGCCCGAATTTTCTATTTTTCGGCTCGAAGCTCATTTATTTTAAGTTTCGTCAAAATATTTATTTCATTTCCTCGAGAAATCAATTTAATTCACTTTATCGAAAATTTTATTTTTCAGGAACTACTATTTCATCGTCTAATTATTTATTTCTATCAACTTCGTTTTCGTCTGGAGTACTTTATTTACTCATTTTATTTGTCGGCCCGATTATTTATTAATTTTTTATTAACTCGTTTTAATTTGATTTGTGGGTCAATCAACTATCGTTTCGGAATTCGTCTCAATTCATTTCATTGAGATGACTCATCCCCTTTCCCTTCTCTTTTTTTGACGTGTCTCCTTTCACACTCTTGGACTCAACACACTCCCCCTTGCTTTCCCACTTTATTACGTACAATCCCCCTATTCATCTTGTTTCCACCGTTTCATATTTGATACACCTCCTTAGAGGTGGCACTTAGTCGTGCCGGCCCGGGCTTCGTGCCGGCCCGGGCTTCGTGCCGTGCCCGGCGGGTTTCGTGCCTGGGTGGGCCGGCCCGGTCGTGCCTAGACCCGGGCTCGTGCCGTGCCCGGCACGGAGCTCCGACCAACCTTGCCGTCGAGGCACGGGCCCGGTCGTGCCGTGCTCGGGCCGGGTCTTGAGTCTTGCTCGGGCCGGGTCTCGTGCCCGGTCGTGCCAGACCCGTCGTGCTAGTTTCGTGCTCGTGCCCGTGCTTCGATTTTCGTGCCGGTTTTCAGGTCGTGCCTCGATCTATTTCATATTTAATACTAATTGTATTAAAATTACAATATTTATAACTAATATTAGTTTTATAACTAATATTTTTTTAGATTAGTAATTTTTATAGCTAGTATTTTATATATATATATAGAGAGAGAGAGATAGGTTCTTATGAGTCCCTCATAAGTATTGAGTCCCTAAGTCCCCATCTCTTCCGTTGGATGGGAGATGGATCAAGGGACGAGATAAATCACTGTTTTAATAAATAAATAAAAAAGATATTGCATCCAACAAAATAGGAAGGTGAATATTTCATTAACGTAATATTCTCGTTCATTCAATCATTCATTCTCCCCTTCATCAATTTTGTTTCCATTATTTTCTTCATCATCGTTCTCTCGCTCATTCAATCATTCATTCTTCAAAATCACATTCAGTCAGTCATCGTCTTCATCGCGCCGCTGCCATTTATTTCAAAACCACACAATCAAGAACACATTCAGTCAATAATCGTCTTCATCGCGCTGCTGCATAATACGTTCGATCAATCCGGCTTCTACTTTTCATTCAATGACTGATATGCAAATCGTGGAAAAAACAAACAGTGAGTATATATATTGTAGTTTATACTTGAAAGGACATGAGAGTCATTAAGATGATACTAAATTATTAGTTTCTACTTTTCTACGTTGAACTGCATACTAAATTATAAAGATATTGGGTTATTTTAGTTCACATACTGCGTTACTTTAGTGTAGAGTGTCTGTTATTTTAATGACAAACTTCTATTACTTTTATGGTCTGTTACTTTAATTTATCGAAGTTGTTATTTTAGTACTTAACGTCTGTTATTGTAATGCAGTAGTGAGTCATGAGAATATATGAAACCGCCATATTTAAGTAATAATAAAAAAAAAATATTGTTTCCTATAATAGTGGAAGTCATTAAGATGATACTAAATTATTAGTTTCTACTTTTTTACGTTGAACTGCATACTAAATTATAAAGATGTTGGGTTATTTTAGTTCACATATTGTGTTACTTTAGTGTATAGTGTCTATTATTTTAATGACAAACTTCTATTACTTTTATGGTCTGTTACTTTAATTCATCGAAGTTGTTACTTTAGTTATTAACATCTGTTATTGTAGCGCATTAGAGAGTCATTGGGATATATGAAACCGCCGTATTAAAATAATAATTAAAAAAGATATTGTTTCCTATAATGGTGGGACGTGATTGCCAACAAAATAAGAAACAAATAAAAAGAGTAACTGCCCTAAGATTTGTATTAAAAAAAAGGGGGAGATACTGCTTCCTAAAATAACTCACATAATTTTAGGAAACAGTAAATCACTTTATTCATTCATTCACATTACTACGTTCATCATCATCAAACCTAAAAAATATGCTTCCCATCAATCTGTGCTCGACATCCCGTTCTATGAATTCAATGATCGCGACATCTTCATCAACTGTTGATAAGAAAATCGTAGAGTACAACAATGGTGAGTTTTCGATATTGTTTACAGATTTTTTTTGTTAATTTTATTCATTTCATTTTATCACGTTCAATCATTTATCTTCTTCCTCGCGACGCTGAAATTTCTCATTCGACGGCGGATATGCAAATCGTCGAATACACAAACGGTGAGTATTTGTGATGGGGGTCGGTTGCCTGCCTTTGGCCGCCTGCCAATCAGGCCCCAGGGCGACCAGTCCCAGAAGGAGGAAAGGTCTGCCCAGCAGCCTTTCCATCAAAGTCATTGAAATCTCCAAGTGTGGCCCTAATCCCTTGAGCCATCCGCCAAACAGAGCAAACCAGGCCTCCCGCCTGCTTCCAGGGCGTTCCCGCCTAAACAGAACCGAAGGAGAACCGAGGACCCATCCGTCATTTTGCCTAAGGTAAGGAGAAATAGGTGGACAAGGTGAGTCCACGTGTCGCGCCAACATCCACCCATTTCCCTCCTCTTCTTTCTCTTTTCCTCTCTCTTGTGGGAAGGTATAAATACTTACCCATTTCCCACATAAGAGGGGTGGGATTTTCTCTCTCTAGACTCTTACTCCTAAAAACGCCACCTAGTTCCTCACGAGCTAGGTTAATCAAGGCACTTCACGAACTGACTTAGGCATCGGAGAGGGTTTCCTCGGACAACCTCCGAGGCCCTGTGCGTTCATTGTGCAGGGAGAAGGCCAACTCCGCCGGGAAGGTCCGATCAAGGGAGTGAGAGGAAGGGGAGGCTGAAGGAAATCAAACGGTCAATTGTTCATTATTAACCCAATCATACAGCCCGGATCCAAGGCCGGGTGAATTGTTTCCGTAACCGGAACAATTTGGCGCCGTCTGTGGGGATCTTACGGTTGTGCTCACGAGTTACCCACTAAAATCAACCACTCATAATCACAAAACTAAAACAATCATGCCAGAAATCGTTGATGCCAGTGCAGGAACGGGTCCGACGGTCCCACCGGTGACCCCCCTGTATGGTATGCCGCAGTCGGAGAGAGTTCCTCCTGCCACGACCTTAGGGGTAGGGGGAACCAGTCTCCTCGGTGGACCTAACACTGCGGTGACGCCTGAGCTGGGGGCACCCCCACGACACGCTCTTAATCTGACCCCAGCTCAGATGGCGCAGGCAGCCGCTTTCTTCTCTGCGATGCTGAACCAGGATTTCACTCCTGAGGACTTGGTAGGCAGGGTCGCATCGGCTCCCAGGCAACCATCCCCAATTAGCAGGGATGAGGCCGGGGGCACGAGGCGGACCGCCGCCAGGAATGCCCAGAGGAAAGCGAGGAGGACGGCTCAAGCGTATGCGCATGTGCAAAGGCGCATTACTACTGGCAATCCAGAGCCACCTGTTCAGCAGGCGTTCTCCATTCATACAACAGAATCAGCGTCTGGAGGACAGGGAGGCTTATCCCGAGGATTACAGGAGCGCATGAGGCCCAGGGAGCCCATGTCAAAACGCTTCGGAGAAAAACCAGGCGGAGTTTTCTCCAGGCTAACGCCTGCAGCCAAGGAACAGTCGGCCCCAGGCTTATCCCAAAGCCTGCAATCCAGACTCAACCGGGGACAACCGCTCGAGTCCAGGTACCATCAGGGTGAGAACCTCTGCCACTCTCAGAGGAAGAGGCCCAGACAGATCTCCCCGGAAACAGAGGATGAAGCAGCCAGTAGGCCGCCACCAGGGCACCGCTCCCCCAGTGCGAGGAAACCGACCCATAAACAATGGGAATCTCACGGTAACCAGTCTTGGGAAAGCAGGTCACGACTGGTAGGCAGGCCCACAAAAACCCCGTTGCACCCTGAGGTACAAGAGTACCCCATTCCAAAAATCAAAATGCCCACCATCAAATTTGACGGGATGACAGATCCTGAAAACCACCTGGCAGCCTTTGAGAGCCACATGGGCATGTATGACGTAGATGATGCCATCTGGTGCAAAGTTTTCCCAACCACCCTGGTAGGGCTCGCACAGGGATGGTTCAGAGACCTCCGCCAGGGGTCAGTCAGATTCTTCATAGAGTTGGCTGAAATTTTCCTCGAACAGTATGCCGGAAATAAGAGAAGACGCCTTACCCGTTTCGATCTCATGACCCTGAAACAGAAAAAGGGTGAGAGTGTGAGGGAATACATGAGAAGGTTTGATCTATCCTACCAGCAGGTTAGGGAGATCGATGATTCCACTGCCGCCTACGCCCTGACAATCTCCCTACTTCCAGGGGAAATGAAAAACCAGATGATCAGGGCCCAGCCAGAAACCTTGGCCATGGCCAGGAAGATTGCAGAAGGGTTCATTCTGCAGGAGGAGTTCCACGGCCTGACGGATACCCCTGCAGGCCAAACAAGGCCTCAAGGGGGACCGCAGGGTGGAAGGGGCAGAAGTGAGCCAGGCAAGCAAAGGGAAGAGGGAGACACTCCCAAGAAGGAGCGCACAGTCTACCAGCCCAGATTCGACAGTTACACTGCTCTGAACAAATCCAGGGCGGAGATCTTCGAACTGGAAAAAGAAACTGCTAAATGGAACCGCCCGAACAAACCTCGCAGCCCAAAAGGAGACCCCAAGAAATTCTGCACTTTCCACGACTGTATAGGCCATACCACCGAAGAATGCCGTCACCTGAAGGACGAAATCGAGAAGTTAATCAGGAACGGATGGTTAGCCAACTACGCAGCTAAGAATAAGTCTCAGAAGGAAGTGTCTGAAAAACCCGAAGGGTCAGTGCAGAACCGCATGGTGATCCATGTAATTTCAAGGGGCACTGAGGGCCAGCTCAGTCGAAGAGGCCAAAAAAGACAAATGCGCGAACTAAGGAACCAGATCTGCTATGCTGAGAAAGCAGGGAGTCCAAAGGGGGTGACCTTGAGCATCACCCCTGATGATGCAGGGCGCGTGGTATATCCGCACAGTGATCCTTTAGTACTGTCCCTAGAGATCAGCAACCACATTGTGCGGAGGTGTATGGTGGACACAGGCGCGTACACGAATTTGCTGTACAAGGACGCCTTCGAGAAAATGGGCCTGGAAAAAAGGCACCTACGACCTGCCCCCGGATCATTATACGGATTCAGTGGAGCAGGCGTGCTGCCCATGGGAGTCATAGACCTGCCCGTAACCTTTGGGGAAGGCTCTACTGCCAGGAATGTCAGGGCAACCTTTGTTGTTGTGGATGCAAGATCTGCCTACAACGCCCTAATTGGCAGAGCCACCCTAGACGAAATCGAGGCAGCCATCTCCATCAGGGCTCTCACCATAGCGTATGTCACCGATTTCGGACTAGAAGGGAAGGTGCGCGGGGACCAGGAGTCAGCCAGACAATGCTACTCCGTGGCCCTGCAAGAACACGAAAAAGAAAGGAAAGGGAAAAGGAAGGCTGACAGTTCCCCCAGCAGGGAGGGCGAGATCCCAGCCGAACAACCGGCGCCCGACCACCTGGAGCCAGGGGGCGAAAGCATGTTGGTAGATTTGGAACCAGGCAGGCAGGTCCTGATAGGAGCTGACCTGGAAAAATCCTACCAGGCTGAACTGGTCAAGCTGCTAAAAGAAAACAAAGACGTATTTGCCTATTCTGCAGACGAGATGCCCGGCGTTGATCCATCATGCATCGTTCACAAGCTGAATGTAAGCATGGATGCTCGCCCTGTAAAACAGAAGAAACGAAACATGTCTGCGGAAAAAGACGCAGCAATCAAGGAAGAAATTGACAAACTCTTGAAAGCAGATTTTATTGAGGTCTGTGACTACCCGGAATGGTTGGCGAATGTAGTCATGGTTAAAAAGTCGTCAGGCGCATGGAGAATGTGCGTAGATTTTACAAACCTCAACAAGGCCTGCCCGAAAGACTGCTATCCGCTCCCCAGAATCGACCAACTGGTAGACTCCACCAGTGGTTACTCCATGCTGAGCTTCCTAGACGCCTTTTCAGGGTATCATCAAGTATACTTGTGGCAGCCGGACAGGGTGATGTGTGCGTTCATCACCAGTTCAGGCACCTACATGTACAAGATGATGCCATTCGGGCTCAAAAATGCAGGGGCTACATACCAGCGGTTAGTTGATAAAGTGTTCGAGAAACAAAAAGGCAGAAACATCGAGGCTTACGTTGATGACGCCATCGTAAAAAGCAGAGAGGACAGAGAGCACCTGATGGACCTGCAGGAGACTTTCTGCTCCCTGCGCGCCTACAAGATGAAACTCAACCCCAAAAAATGTACTTTTGGGGTCCGCTCGGCAAGTTTCTGGGGTTCCTGGTCAGCTCTCGGGGAATAGACGCCAACCCTGAGAAAATTCAGGCAGTCCTAGACCTCCCTGAGCCAAAAACCATCAGAGACATCCAGCGCTTGACGGGCCGCATGGCCGCTTTAGCACGGTTTGTCGCCCGGTCAGCAGACAGGGCTCCCCCTTTCTTCAAGGTACTGAAAGGAAACAAACAGTTCAAGTGGGAAAACGAGCAGAAAGAGGCCTTTGAGCAACTAAAGGACCATCTTAAGAAGCTCCCCACCCTGGCTAGGCCAGTAGCAGGAGAAAAACTTTTCCTCTACATTGCAGTGACCAATATAACTGTCAGCGCGGTCATCCTACGAGAAGAGGCAGGCGCCCAGCAGCCTATATACTTTGTAAGTCATGCGCTGGGGGCAGCCGAGAAGAATTACCCGATGGTCGAAAAAGCCGCCTATGCAGTCATAATTGCTGCTAGGAAACTCAGGCCTTACTTTGACGCACATCCAGTCGTGGTTCTCACTGACCAGCCACTAGAGAAGGTGTTAGAGAAGTTTGAAAAATCAGGGAGATTACTAAAACGGGCGATTGAGCTAAGTGGGCTAGGCATATCTTACCAGCCAAGAACAGCCATCAAGGCCCAAGCCTTAGCAGATTTTCTGGCTGAGTGTTCCCATTCAGGGGAGGAAGAAACCCCTGCCGAGGAATGGATCGTGCATACTGACGGATCCTCAACAGCCAATGGCGCAGGTGCAGGCGTCGTGCTAACCAGCCCAGGAGGGGCTGACTTTGAGCACGCCCTCAGATTTGTTTTCCCAGCATCAAACAACGAAGCAGAGTACGAAGCAGTACTCGCAGGCATCAGGCTAGCTAAAGCCGCAGGAGCAGAACGAATTGTCTTGGCGACAGACTCCCAGCTCATCGCCAACCAAATCAATGGAGAATACGAAGCAAGGGACCAAGCAATGGCCACATACCTGGAGATGGTGAAGGGAGAGTTATCCGGCCTAAAATCTTATGAGGTCAAACAGATCCCCCGATCCCAGAACAACAGAGCAGACGCCCTGTCGAAATTGGCAAGCTCCAGTCTGCAGGACATCCGGAGATCAGTGTGGGTCGACGTTTTGCACGAGAAGTCCACTAACCCCTGTCAGGCGGTTAATACTGTGGAAAAAGAGCCAGAAAGCTGGATGACTCCCTTCATCCAGTACAAGAAACATGGTATCTTACCATCAGATTCATTACAAAAAAGGAAGATACAGGCTAAAGCAGCCTGGTTCATACTCATTAATGAAGAGCTTTACAAGAAGTCTTTTACTTATCCCCTGCTCAAATGCCTGCGGGCGGATCAGGCCGCTGAGGTATTGGAGGATATCCACTCAGGGATTTGTGGACATCACATTGGTGGGAGAGCACTGGCCCACAAGGCCCTCAGGGCAGGCTACTACTGGCCTACCATGCTGGCGGATGCCAAGAGCCTGACCTAGAAATGCAGGAAATGCCAACTCTTTGCCCCATCAATCCATGCCCCAGCCCAGGAGCTCAGGCCAATCCTATCCCCCATCCCCTTCGCTCAATGGGGGATGGACATTCTAGGACCCTTCGCGGTGGCCACAGGGGGCAGAAAATTCTTAATTGTCGCCATAGACTACTTCACCAAATGGGTGGAGGCCGAAGCAGTGCCCAACATCACTGAGCCGGCGGTCAGGAAAGTGGTCTGGCGAAATATCATCACCAGATTCGGTCTACCAAAGATGTTGGTATTTGACCATGGCAGGCAATTTGATAATGATCCGCTGAGAATCTGGCTGGAAAGCCACAACATCTCAGTCGCCTACTCAGCTGTCTGTCATCCTCAAACCAACGGACAGGCGGAAGCAGCCAACAAACAAATCCTGAACGGCCTGAAGAAAATGGTGGATGACTGCAAGGGTAGGTGGGCTGACGAACTCCCCAGTATACTCTGGTCAATCCGAACTACCAGAAAAGAGTCTACAGGCCAGACCCCATTTGGTCTGGTATATGGAGCAGAGGCATTATTGCCAATTGAGGCAAGGATCCCCTCTCTGCGCTCCCTGCAGTACGACCGGGCTGAAAACGAAGCTGCAATGGTCGAAGCCTTGGACCTGGTGAATGAGTTAAGGGAAGAAGCCAGTACCAACATCGTTGCCTACCAGCAGCGAATGAGGAAAGCCTTCAACAGCAAAGTACGACAGAGGAATTTCCAGATGGGCGAGCTGGTTCTAAGAAAGACGCAGGCGATTGGGAAGTCAAGAGAACATGGAAAGCTGAGTGCCAACTGGGAGGGCCCATACCAAGTAACTCGGGTTCTGGGACCAGGCACATACAAAATCGCCAACCTTGAGGGACAAGAGCTACATGCTCACTGGAATGCAGACACACTAAAGAAATATTACGTCTGAACAAGAATACAGGCAGTTTTTACTTTTACTAAAAAAGGCGGAGGACGGTCAAAAATGTCGACGGCTCCGACCACCCCAATGTCAAAAAGAAAAATTTTTTAAGAGAAATGAGAAGATACAGATTTATACTCGTTGCCTGTTCACACTTGCGTCTTTCACACACAAACTAGCAGGGGGCAATAGGGGGAGGCCCCCCTGTTGCCGAAATTGGGAAAAGTGAACCCCCCAACGCAAATCAAAAGCCACCCTGCTTACCTCTGGGCAGGCAGGGGGCAGGCCCCCTGGACTTTGGACAAAAGCCAGGGACAGGCCGTACTAACAAGGACTAGGGGCAGGCCCCCCAACCTTGTATAAAAAACGCGAAAGCTACCCTGCTTACCTCTGGGCAGGCAGGGGGCAGGCCCCCTGGACTTGGGACAAAAGCCAGGGACAGGCCGTACTAACAAGGACTGGGGGCAGGCCCCCCAACCTTGTATAAAAAACACGAAAGCTACCCTGCTTACCTCTGGGCAGGCAGGGGGCAGGCCCCCTGGACTTTGGACAAAAGCCAGGGACAGGCCGTACTAACAAGGACTGGGGGCAGGCCCCCCAACCTTGTATAAAAAACGCAAAAGCCACCCTGCTTGCCTCTGGGCAGGCAGGGGGCAGGCTCCCTGGAATTTGGGCAAAGGACAGGGACAGGCCGTACTAACAAGGACTGGGGGCAGGCCCCCCAACCTTGTGTAAAAAACGCAAAAGCCACCCTGCTTGCCTCTGGGCAGGCAGGGGGCAAGCTCCCTGGACTTTAAACAAATGCCAGGGGCAGGCCAGACTAACAAGGACTGGGGGCAAGCCCCCCAACCTTGTATAAAAGTGAAACAATCAGGAACCCCCCTGCCTACAGGCAGGCAGACTGCGAATCAAGTTCATGAGGAATCAAAATATACAAAAGCAAACAGAAAATTCACATAAAAAAAAGTAGTGTCAAAGGAATACAGGACAAGAGTTTTCAAAACAAATGGTTACAATCAAGAGTACGGCAGCCGGCCACCAAAGGGCTCGGCGCGCAAAGAAGTAAGGAAATTAAAACGTTGGCACAGGCGCAGCAGGGGACGAGCAAGAGCCCTTTGAGGAAGACTGCCCTCCATGTTAAGCAGGGGGAGCGTCTGGGCCGGAAGCAGCAGCTCCCTCAGACAGTCTGCGCATTTGAGCTTCGTTCTTAGCAGTATAAAGGGCTCGGAAAGCATCTTCGTCAAAACCAGGGAACATCTCCCTGACAGCTTCCATGACAACCCCTAGGCAAGAGTTAACACCATTAACGAAGCCCGCCGACACAGCCGTTTCCACCTCCTGGAGAATCTCGTCCCTCTCTTTCTCCCAATCCTTGGTCTTCGCCGCCAGATCGCCAAGGGCCGCCTGCAGATCAGAGTTTGCCTTGGAAAGGCGCTCCCCGAGGTCAATAACGCTCTTCTTAGCATGGTCCAGTTCAGCCAAAGCCTTTCTGGCCCGCTCCAATTCAGCAAAGGCCTGCTGCGCTCTCTTGGACTCCTCCCCCAGGCGAGACACTTCCCTGGTAGCCTTCTCGCTCTCAGACTTCCAGTGGATCGCCTGACCCCTGGCTTCTTCTAGCTCAGTCTCCTTTTTCGCCAGCTGATCCTTCAGGCTGGCAATGAGAGCAACGTCCCTTTCGACTGCAGAAAGGCGGTCAGAGTTGGCCAGTTCCTCATCACTCAGGCGACTGAGGGCAGCCAGCTCCGCGGAAGCCTGCATAATTCGGGAGGTGCGCTTAATGTACTGGGTCACTTGACTGGTAGCAGACTTGACAGTCTTGAGAAGATGGTCTGCTAGAACTGCCCCTGAGTCGGAGAGTAAGGCGGAAACATCTTGGTTGTCGCCTGCATTATAGTGGAACTCAACGTTCTCCTCAGAGAAAAGGGTGGCGGGAATCTCCGGAGCAAAACGCTTGGGTTCAGGCGTGGAAGTCTCCAAGTCCACCACCTGGTCAGCACTGGGAGCCTCCCGACTCCTCTTTCTAAT
Source organism: Agrostemma githago (assembly GCA_958450325.1). Taxonomy (NCBI): domain Eukaryota; kingdom Viridiplantae; phylum Streptophyta; class Magnoliopsida; order Caryophyllales; family Caryophyllaceae; genus Agrostemma; species Agrostemma githago. The sequence continues at coordinate 43,751,638 of OY288242.1, forward strand.
CAGTGCCCGGGGGGTACTCTCCCCAGTCTCCTCGGAACCTGCGGCCCGCGACCCCGGGGGAATCTGAACCCCTGCTGAAAGGCCCTCTTGCCTGCCAACAGGCGAAGGGGTAGCCTCGTAAGCAATCGCCTTCGCAGCTGGAGAGGGGGTGGCCTCAGAAACCGCCGTCTTGGCAGGCGTTACTCGAGGAGGAGGGGGAAGCCTTGGTCTACTGAATGACAGGCCCTTCAAATGCTTCATCAGATTCTTCTCGCCTCTCTTAAAATCAGGGGGAAGAGAAGGGCGACTTTGGATAACAGTGAGATTCTCGTCCAAGCCCAGGCGTCTCACCTCCCCTTTTCTCCAGATAAAGGTGGCAAGATCTGCAAGACAAACAAACAGGCTGTCAGGGCATTTTCAAAAGAAAAAAGAGTAGGAAGGAATCACCAGCACTCCTGAACTACCTTTATCTAGACCCGGATTCATGCCCAACCGGGTCAAATAATTGTCAGTCGCTATAAGCTCCGCATGAGGGAGCCATAAGGTGGGGCCATACACCCCATACTTGTTAGTGTGGCCAGCAAAGTAGGCCGTCAACTCCTTATCCTTCTCACTTAGCTTAAACTCCAAGGCCTTTCCACCCACGCCAGGGTGGTACTCCTCAGGGGTCTCCAGCCTGGTGTGGACATGATTCCTGAAATGACGAGGAATCCTCCACCCATGGATGCTGTGTATGTAAAGGAAGTTGTTCTTCCAGTCCCTCAAGCTGTCCATACCAGGCCACACCAAACAATGTCCCTTCTGCCTCAAGAGGGACCAATAACCAGGGGAGCCCGTACTCCCAGAAGAAACCATCTGTAAACCCACCATAAACCGCAGGGCGTCGATGGAAGGCTCCATGCGGTGGAAAAGACAGGTCCAGACATATGAGATCAGCGCCCTGACAGCTGTGGCTGTCAGCTGGGCGATGGCGACGTTCTTGGCAAGGATCGTCTCCCGATTTTTCGGGTCAGGGAAAGTACTCAGAGGGATGCGGTATTTAGCCTTGTCTAAATAGTAAACCCTACCCCTTTCCCGACGAACGAGGGGGCCGGAAGTTCTGGAAGGGTTAACTTCCAACGCCTCGTCGTCCGAGTCAATAGCATCAAATAAAGGGGGGTCAGGAGAATTAACGCCCCCACTGCCCGCCGAATGCTCTTCCTCAAGACCAACCTCCCTAGAGGAGGAGGCAAAATCCATCCCTTCTCCCCTCTTTGATGGGTCGATAAAGGGCAAAATCCGTTCACGGGTTCTAGACATGTTACTCTAAAAAAGAAGCGGAAAAAAGGAAATCGAAGAGAGAAAAAGAATGGAGGATGAAGATCTGACCTAAGATCGCCTGACAGCACGTCACAAGCCCGAAGAAAGAATCTCTCAGGGAAATGAGGGTGCAAGGTAGGATACGATTCGTCAATACTCAAGGGTTTTTGACAAGACAAAGAGAATGAGGGAGTTTCGGCGGAAAAGAAAGATTGGAAAAAGTGAAAGAATGGATGACTGATCGCTTTTATAGAAAGAAAGGCATGCCAAGAGTCGCCCAACCCTCAGGAATTCACCCAAAGGCTGCGGTCCACGTGTCGCCCCTAGGGAGGTTTGCTCTAGGCAGCTTCCCAAGAAAAACCTCGGGAGGACCAAAGGGTGTCAGAAGATTGGTCACCCTATGATGTCCCCCCTAAAAAAAAAAAAAAAAAAAAATCGCAATACACAAACGCGTCGCCTGATCTTCATTTCATTAAGTCTTACAAAGGAAAGTTACATCTTAAGACAGATACGAAAAGAAAAATACATAAGGCCCAAAAGTTCCGGCCTGACAGAAATCAAACGCCCTGCCACGCAGGCCTAGTCATCGCCCAAATCTGGGAAACAATCCCCAGGGCTGCCTGGACTCCCGAGAGCCGAACCCCAGTCCCAGTCTGGGGAGCCCTGGAAAGGGTCATAAGAAGCCCCGTCTTCATCCCTGTCGCTCAGGCAACCAAGACCCTCGCTGTCATCAGAGTCATGGTTGCTATCTTCCCAGTCCCTTCCAAAGGGAACGGCCCGGGATTCGTCGCAGGTGCGACAGCCTGTCTTCTTCACGGGCGAAGAGGGACCTGACGCCAAGGAGGAATCAGTGTCAGAGAAGTTGGGGTCAAATTGTTCAGGGTGCAGCCATGGAAAGCACTCATGGCATCCCCTGTCATAACAGCCCCCTCCCTGGGAGCAGCGCCTAAACCTAGGCGCAGCAGGAGGCGAGGACCTCCTAGGGCGTTTGCCCATCCCAACAGAGGCCTTCTGACTCCTCCGGCGAAAATGAAGTCGTGAACGGCGACTCTGGCGAACAGCTAGGTAAGCAGCACGAGCATATCGAAGCCTCCAAAAACCTTTGAAGATGAAAGTAACATGCCTAACTCCACGACGAGTTACACTTTTTTTGATCCAAGCCATGATTAAAGACAGAGAATGAAGATTGGAAATGGATCATAAAAATAGTGAAGGAGGATGCAATTTATACAAAAAACAGAAGCAGGGCATTAATGGTGCCCCAACCACTTCTGCAAGGAAGAGAGCCAATCATCGAACTGGCACACTGCCCAAAAATTCTCTATGCAAAGGAGGGTAATCATAACAAAAGACGTTTGAACTCCCTGCGTGCCCAGAGAAATTAAAGCATGTTCCCTCGGGAACATGCGACACATTTAATGCAAGTGTCCAAGGAGACAACCTCCTGCCGTCCCAAAGCAAGACGTCGCCTGCCGAGCAGGAACCCCGCTCCTCCTCAGCCGGCGAGGGCCAATTGATGGGGGTCGGTTGCCTGCCTTTGGCCGCCTGCCAATCAGGCCCCAGGGCGACCAGTCCCAGAAGGAGGAAAGGTCTGCCCAGCAGCCTTTCCATCAAAGTCATTGAAATCTCCAAGTGTGGCCCTAATCCCTTGAGCCATCCGCCAAACAGAGCAAACCAGGCCTCCCGCCTGCTTCCAGGGCGTTCCCGCCTAAACAGAACCGAAGGAGAACCGAGGACCCATCCGTCATTTTGCCTAAGGTAAGGAGAAATGGGTGGACAAGGTGAGTCCACGTGTCGCGCCAACATCCACCCATTTCCCTCCTCTTCTTTCTCTTTTCCTCTCTCTTGTGGGAAGGTATAAATACTTACCCATTTCCCACATAAGAGGGGTGGGATTTTCTCTCTCTAGACTCTTACTCCTAAAAACGCCACCTAGTTCCTCACGAGCTAGGTTAATCAAGGCACTTCACGGACTGACTTAGGCATCGGAGAGGGTTTCCTCGGACAACCTCCGAGGCCCTGTGCGTTCATTGTGCAGGGAGAAGGCCAACTCCGCCGGGAAGGTCCGATCAAGGGAGTGAGAGGAAGGGGAGGCTGAAGGAAATCAAACGGTCAATTGTTCATTATTAACCCAATCATACAGCCCGGATCCAAGGCCGGGTGAATTGTTTCCGTAACCGGAACAATTTGGTTTCTAATTTATACTGAAAACGCGTCATTAGGATGCTCCATATTATTAGATTTTAAAGTTTACAGAATGGAAACTGCATATTATTGAAGGTCTAATCATTATATGAATTTTACGCACGAACAAATATATAGAGTTATTGTAATGCACATACTGTGTTACTTTAATATACACAATCTGTTATTTTAATGGCTAACCCATGTTATTTTAATGCACATAATGTTAATTGAATCTAATGTTACTTTAACGCACTTCATCTGTTACTTTAGTTCTTTTCATCTGTTACTGTAATGCATTGAAGTGACAAAAAAAATTTAGAATACTGCCATATTAAAAAAATAAAATAAAAAAGAAAGATACTGCTTCCTATAATTATGGGACATTATTGACTTCAAAATAGGAAACAATATCAAAGAGTATCGCCCTCATTCAAAGATAGATATTGCGTACTCTCATTTCTGATCATTATATGAATTTTTTGAACTAACTTGTACCTGGTGTTACTTTAATTCACACTATATGTTACTTTAATTCACACTATATGTTACTTTAATGTCTGACCTCTGTTACTTTATACCTGGTGTATAAGCATCCTATGTTAATTGAATCCAGTGTTACTTCAATGCACTTCATCTGTTACTTTAATTCTTGTCATCTGTTACTTTAATCCATATTTCATGTTTTGATTGTTTCTTTTTCGCCACGTTTATTGGCATTGTTATTGTGTTTCAGTAGACGCAAAAGCACATGAATGATGTAGGGATGCGAGTGAAAGTTTCCTTCATACATAGGGCAGATCTTCAAGGACGTGGATGAGTCAGTAAACTTCTATAAAATCTACGCATTGGCTTGTGGATTCGATGTGAGGAGGTCCACAACAAAAAGATGGCGCGGTGGTTAGATTAAATCAAAACTTCTGACGATGATGATGAAGAAGAGGACGAGGAGGATGAAGAAGCAGAATTCTAAGTAGGACAATATATTGTTAGAGTAACATACATTATTCGTTAGAGTAACATACTTAATGCGTTACAATAACACAAATTGTGAGTAATAGATGTGAAACATTGGAACTGTAATGAAGTTGATTCAGTTGGAACTCTTGTATCAATTTTTGTTTTGGAATATCCTTAATAAAAACAAACATTATTCTTTTGGTTAATTGGAACGACTCATGTGTACGCAAGAGACTATTATGCAACGGAACAGATTTTACGAGTTAGAGTAACACAGTTCATGAATTACAGTAACACATTGTATGAGTCAAAGTAACACAATCTATGAGTTAAAATAAACAGCGCCAAAACGAAGAGTAAGTTATGCGGGAGGATTTGTGAATTGAAAAAAAATTAATTTTGAATAAATGTGTTGTGTGAGAGAAAGAAGATCAGTGAAAAAAAGAATTAATAGGAGAGAAGATTTGAGTATATAATTAGAGAGGAGAGAGAAAAAATGAAATATTTACAAAGATTTTGTCAGTTATTTCCTTAATTGACAAAGCAAATCTTGACCATTAATTTGTAATTAAATCAAAGGCTAAGATGAGGACTCACGGACTCAAAATATATAAGTGGACTCACCTGATCCCACCTCTATATATATATATATATATATATATATATATATATATATATATATATATATATATATATATATATATATATAGGTTTTATTATACGATTAGTAATAATTTGTAATAAGTTATAGTATTATATTTTATATATATTAGAATTTAGAAATGTAGAGTATTGAGATTTAAGAAGGTTAGTAAGAATATTAGTAATTTAGTAGATTAGAAGAAGAGTGGAATGGTTTGTGTGAATTGAAGATGGATGAATAGGTGTATTTATAAGAAAAAAAGGAAAAAAAAGAAGAGGAAGAGACGTTGGAGCCTTGGAGGCAGCAGCATGCACCAGACAGCAGCACAGCATAGCAGGTATCGTGCCTGGCTGGGCCGGGCCGTGCCTCGGGCCCGCCGTGCTCCGGCCGGTCATGCCTGGTCGGGCCAGCCCGCGGGCCTGCTGTGGGCCGGACCGTGTCGGGCCCATTGTGCCCGTGCCTGACACGGGCTTTTCGCCCACTTCGTCGCCGCGGCCCGACCCGAGGCACGACGGGCCGTGCCCGTGCCAGACCCAATTTCGCACTCGTGCCGTGACGTTCGTGCCAACTTTCGTGTCGGGCGGTTCGTGCCAACTTGCGTGCCGGACCGGGCCGGCGGCGGCGGCCCGGCCCAAACTGCCACCTCTACATCTCCTCCTCTTCCTTACTTTTGTTTACATTTCCACCGCTCCACCATTTGACTGCTCTCTTTCAACGCACCCCTTGTTCACCATCTTCATTCATCGTTCTCCTTTCATGCCTGAATCACCATCTTTTCGCACCATTCTCCTCCCTTTCTTCGATGTTCTTGTTCTTCGATGAATGACTCGGTTCTGTTTCACTGCTGCTGTATGATGCTGCTATTGCTGCCCGTACTGCTGCTGCAATTCGCTGCAGCTACTACTGTTCGTATTCCTTCTTCTTCCCTTCATTCTTCGTTACTTTCTTCTTCGATCTATACTCGTTATGCTACTGTTTTGGTCAGGATGTTATAGTTATTTCTGCTCTCTGTCCAACTGCTATGGTTTTTGTCACTGCTGTTCTATTTGTACCCTTTGTCTTTGTCTCGTTTTCTTCTCCTTAATCTCCTTCACCTCAATCTGTTCTTTCTGCTGCTCTCTGTTGCCAATTTCTGCCCGTTATTCTTCTTTTCCTCTGCGTTTTGTTGCTGCGGTCTACAGTTGTTCTGTTCTGTTTAGTTCTGAACTATTGCTGCTCCTGTTTCGTCACTTTTTGTTGTGTAATCGGTCTTGTTTACTGTTGTTTTGTGCTGTGTTTGTCCTCCTGCTACATGTAGCTGTCGCTACTGCGTGTGGCTGCTTATTGATCTTCTTTTTGTCACTCGTTGTCGCGTCATTATTGTTGTTCTGTCCGCTTCACTCTTTTTTTTTTGAGGCAAAGCGTAGATCATTATATTAAATCAACCTCCGACAACTCAACAATGGCTGCCAGAAAAACGTCCACAGTTACTAGCTCAGAGCCTACTACGGGGTAGAGCCTCGCAACCTAGTGGGCTACGGTATTACCGCTACGCTTTGTATGCATACAACGAGACAAAGAAAAACGATCAAGAAAACAAATAATATCGTCAAAGCAGTAACCGATAGGGGACCTCCATCGCGCTCGGTGCAGCACATTCTGAACCACATTCAGCGAATCACTCTCCAGGATAATTTTCTGGTATCCCGCGTCATAAGCCTTGCTCAAGCCAAAACAAGCCGCTTTTGCCTCCGCCACCTCCAGCACCCATCTCTCCTGGACCCTTTTGCTTCCCACCATCAAAACCCGTCCCTCTTCGTCAGGAACCACAAAACCCAGACCGACCTCACCGTCATGGTCGAGAGCTGCATCCACATTAATTTACAGCTCCTCCACTCGGCTTTTGCCAACACCTTGCTCCCACCTCTCTCCTGTCCAGAACCATTTGCCACCTCTCTCTTCTTTCTTCTTTCTTTATTCTTCTCCTTCTTCTCTTGTGTCCTTGCTGCAGTTGCTATTGTCTTCTGTTGCCGTCCTTTTTCTGCTGCAGTTGCTGTTTGTTCGATTGCTTTTGCGTGTCGTCATCGTTGTTTTTATTCTACTCATAGACACGATTTTGCGATCCTATTTTCTTCGTTCTTTTCTTCTTCTTTCTGTCGCGTTGCTGCTGTATTCTTTGCTGTCCGCGTGTGATGCTCCTGCTGCTCTATTTTTTCCGTTGTTAGATGTACGTTTGTGCGCATCTTAGTTCTCCTCGTTCTATTGTTTCATCATTCCTAGTGTTTACGATTTCCTTATCTTCCACTTCTCGTCCTTTCCCGATTCTCATTATCTCAATCTCGTTCATTTTCGTTTCGTGAAGGCCTCGGAATTTTTTTGAATCGACTTTCAAGTTCTAAGGTTCGAGCTTGGTCTAATCAAGAAAGGTACGTACGTGATCGCTCGGATTTTTGCTAAAGGTAACTTTAGGTCGTTACTCGATTTTATATCGTATGTTTGAGTAGTAGTATGTAGTAAATATTTTAACTTCAGTTTTATAATTTTAGCTATTTATTATTTACTAAATTATTCTTTTAATCGTGTACTTTATAAATATTTTACAACTTTCGATATCGTTTTATAAATCGTTAGTAATTTTGTTATTTCTGATCGTTATAATATTTTGTTGTTTATCGTAACATTAGTAACTAAATAATATCGATTTCATATTTTCGTCATATTTCGTTAATTTCTAATTTTTAACTTAAAATCGTATTTTAATGCAATAATCGAGATTTGTATACTTGTTTAATAAATAATTTTCGTTTTACGACTTATATTAATAAATGAGAAAATAGTCGCTTTTGTTTTAAATATATTTTTAGTCGAGACTATTTTCATTAATAATTTCTTATTTGTCTACAATTAACTATTTTTAGTAAAATCCGTATTGATGGGGGTCGGTAGCCTGCTGCGGGTTGCCCGCCATTTGAGCCCCAGGATGGCCCGACCTGGGAACAGAGGAGGGCCTGCCCTGCAGACCACCGAACAAAGATCACTGAAACCTCCAAGGCATTCATCTGCCCGGCAAAGCCATGCCGCCAGCCAAACAGGGCAGTCAAGCCCCCCTGCCTGCTGGCCCCCAGGGTGTTCTTGCCCCCAGCAGAGGCAGGGGAAACCAGGGGCCCCTCCGTCATTTTGCCTAAGGTAAAGGAGAATGAGTGGATGAGGTGAATCCACTTGTCACCCTCTCACCCACTCATTTTTCCTCTCTCCTCTTCTCTTTTCTCTCTCTTGTGGGAAGATATAAATACTCTCCCATTTCCCACATTGAGGGGGTTGGATTTTCTCTCTCTAGACTCTCACTCTAAAAAACGCCACCTAGCTCCTCACGAACTAGGTTCATTAAGGCATTTCACGGACTGACTTAGGCATCGGAGAGGGTTCCCTTGGACACCTCCGAGGCCCTGTGCGTTAACTGTGCAGGGAGCAGGCCATCTTCGCCGGGAAAGTCCGACCACCGGAGTGTGAGAAAGAAGAGACCAAAGGAAGTCAAACGAGTACCATCCGAGCAATACCATAATCATAAGATCCGAATCCGAAGTCGGGTCTATTGTTTCCATAACCAAAACACGTATTATTTATTAATAAAAACTATTTACTAAAAATAATTTGAAAACTTTGTAAAATTCATCTCAATAATAAAACTCGTCGACTCAGTTAATTTTGATATCGTTTTTCATAAAACATCTATTTTCTAAAATTTGTAGTTTTAACTCGATTTCCTAATTATTTATAAAATACTATATATTGACTTATTATATTTTATTTATATTTTGACGAACGAATTTAGAAATATAATAAAGTTACGATAACGACGATAATAGTAAAATGTTCATTTCGTTAGAAATGCTATCTTTATACATTTCACTTATTTTAATAACTTACGAATTTTCTATAACAATATTTTGATTTTAAGTAAGTTTCTATTTACAGAAAGTTTCCATTTTTTTATATAAAATGTTTATTCTTTTTATCTTCATATTATTTATAAGAGTAAATTAGATATTACTTCCTTCAAAGATGCGTTTATTAAAATTTACTTCCTTATGAATTTTTTTTTAATATTTTACACCCAAAAAGATGCAAAACTTCAAAATTTACTTGCAAATCACTACTCTGACAAACTTGGATGTTTGTTTTGGGTTTTTCTCATCTATGCAAGTTTTCTTCTTCCTTTCATCTTCTAGTATGGTATAATCTTCTTTTCCTTTCTCTTAATCTTTGTTCTTTAATCAAGTTTGAATCTTTATTGTTGTTTGTTCTTGTTCTTGTTAGTTTGTTGGAGTTTGTTTAGGTATGTTTGTTTCTTATGATGATTCCTCTTGTTCTTGTTAGTTTTAGTATAGATATGTTAGAGTAGTGTTCTTGCTAGGGTTAGTAAGGTGATTAGGGTGTTAATTGGATGATTAAGGGATTGTTGGAGATGTGGGTGGAAGATTTGGGTTTCCTCTTGGTTGATGCATATTACATGTTTGTTGAAATGCTTGAATGACTAAGTAGGTTGGAATGCTTGTTTTCTTGCCTTTCTTTCGTGGGTGTTAGTTTGTTGTGGGTTCGGTTCCCTCACTAAGTTGCGAGAGCCCGGTGAGGACGACCCCTAGGTTGGTCTAAGTTGCGAGAGCCCGGATTCGATCTAGGCCACCATAGCGCGCTAAAACCCCGTTTGTCATGTGTGTTGCCGGATGGGTTCCATGAGAAACCTCTAGGTCGTTCTAAGTTGCGAGAGCCCGGACCAACCTAGATCACCCTACTACCTCCTTCGCTATAGCTCTTCCTTGACCATTCCGTTACCCCTTTGACCCCGTCCTAATCCTAGCCCGTTTTCCTTAGTTGATCTCCTTAGTCTTAGTCTAGTTCTCTCCCTCTTATCATTCTCTAGCTTAGCTCGTTGACTTAGTCTCGTATTTGGGCCGAACTAGTCTAGACGCCTCTTACCGTCCCCGTGGATTCGACCCGACTTACCCTAGCTACCCTAGTTAGGTTTTGCCGGTTATTTATTTGATCGGTGGGATTCACGACAAATCCTACCATCAATTTGGCGTCGTTGCCGGGGACGGTGCTAGTTTAGACTTTGTTTTCCTAGTTACTTGACTTTGTCTTTGTGTTACCTTGCTTCTTGTGTGTGTGTGGTTTATTTCTCTCTTGTCTAGTGCCCAAAAAGCACTAGACTTCTCACGTTTGTTCTTAGTCTACAGTTTGTGCTTAGAGGTGGTGACTATCTTCTTCTTGCGACTTAGAGCCGCTTTAACGGACGGTTGCTAGAATGAGTGGTTTCCAACCGGGTATGAGCTACGATTTTCGAGCGAGCATGGGGTTTGATCTAAACTTCACACACTCGGGAGCCGATATGAGCTACCCCTCTTCTTCCATGAACCAAGGGTGTGACATGACGTCCCCCTATCACTATCAAGCTTATTGGGGTAATCAAGAAGGGTATGATCTTCAAGAATATGAAAATGGCTACCAACAAGTGAATGACTATCAATCCTACGATCATGGTGACTATTACTCGAGTTATCAATGTGAACCCACCATGTTCAATCAAGATTCACCTTATGGAAGCCAATACCACCAAAACCCACCATATTACCCTCCACCCCAACCACAATATGAACCCCATGACCCACAATACTACCAATCACCTCAACCTCACTACCAACAATATGATGCCCCACCCCTTGGGCATCATCAAGACACCATGTTTAATCAAGATTATCAAGATTATCATCAAGATTATCAAGGAGCTTTACAAGACCCCAATGATCACCAATTGCCCGACTTGGAGGTGTTTCAATCGATGCTTCAAATGCAACAAGAAATGGCCATCCAATCGCAAAAGAATAATGAACTCTTGGCCGAAATCCTTAGAGAAAGGGAGGAGTCTAAAGCTAGATTGCATGCTTTAACGGCTCAAACCCTAATGCTCTTAACTCAATCCTCACAACTTGATGAGGGATGTTCATTTGGGGAAGGGGAACAACCCAATGACAAGGCCGTTAATGAATTCCCTATAAGGAGCGAGTCTTGCTTTGAAGAGCCTCAATCGTCTACCCAAAAAGAGACGAATGAGGATATGACTCTTGGTGAAGGCATCGTTGGTGAAGAATTGGAGGAGGATAGTGAGTTGGATGGGTTGGTAGAATTTGTGAAGTTTTTGGGTGAAATTGACAATCCCAAGTTGCCCATGTCCGATAATGTGGATAAGCATCAAGAACCCCTTGTATGTAAACCGAGCAATGGTTTGGAAGAAGTTGAAACCGCCGGTAGAAGTTTCAATTCTCCTCTCCTCCATGATGATGTGGGGCCGAGTGATGAAGATGGGGAACCACAACTTGAGGAAAGTGTGGGGGTGTGTATCGAGGAGATGAGGCCAAAACCGCTTTTTGTGCCTTGTTTCTTGGAGATGAAGCTTGCTTGTGATTGGAGGCGATGCCTAGGGAGGAAGAGGTCGGTTAAGCTCGTAGGATGGATAGACCCCGGAGACAACATGAATGATGACGTTGGGTCTTGGGATTCCTACTTCTTGCCTCCACCTTGGAGGCCGTGGAGGTTAGCTAGGCTCGAGCGCTTCTTGGGCCTACATTATGATGTCGGTAGCGCGTTCGACTTGCTCCTCCATGCCCTTGAGGGCTACGGTTGAAGAAGAGTCCACCATCCTAGGTTTGACGGAGTTCCTAAAGAACCGTCATGTTGTATATTCTCCTCTCCTCTTTAGAGTACTTGTTTTTGTATTTTTGTGTTTTATCTCTTGATTTTACAAGTTTTTCACTCTTTCCTTTTGAGGATTTAGGCGGATTTAGGCGGAATCCGGGCTAGGTGACTTGATTACACCTAGCCCTCCCCTCCCATTTCCTTTTATTTCCTTCCTTTTATTTTCTTCCCCCATCCATATCTTTTTCTTGTCTCGGCCCATGGTGACTTGACTACACCCCGGCCGGACACCTTCTACCATTTTCTTCACCTTTATTTTTGATTTTTAGCTTTATTTTCGTAGTTTCTCTTCTGTTCTTTTGTCTCTCCGCACACTACGATCGAGCATGAGGACATGGCTCGGTTTAAGTGTGGGGGGAGCGATATTCTAGCATAGTTAGCTTTATTTTTGTAGTTTTTCCAAAAAAATCTTTAAAAACCCTAAAAATTTGAAAATTTTTCACAAAAATCAAAAAGATTTTCTTTTTGTGTGTTTTCCTTTGTGTCATTGTCTCGTATATTTGTTTTGTTGTGTGTGTTTGCCCCCCCTTTTTTTCCTTATAGGTTGCTTAAATCACCGCTAGCTTTGGAGAGCTTTCAAGACTACCGGTAACATCTTATCCCTTTTTCTTCTTTATCTCTCGCGGAGTTTGGAGGAGATTGTGATGTTGTGTGCTCGGGAGGAGCTTTGTAAAGTTTGTGGGTGATTTGGTGATTTGTTTGGAAGCTAGGGGTGGTGTTTGTGTTATGTATGTGTTTGTTTTGTGTTGTTCTTGTTTTGTTGCTTTTGTTTCTTTTTCTTTCGTTTTCGTTGAGTCTTTGTTTTATGTTTTGTTGTGTGTCATGTGTGTAAACCGTTTTCGAAAACCCGGTTTAGAGGCTAGTGTGTGAGTGTGTACTTTCCCTTCCTAGTAGCGTAAATCGAGTCTTGGACTTTAATCTAGTAGAATGACCCTAAATCAATGATTTCGTTGGTTTCTTACCTTGAGTCCACCTAGCCTACTAGGGATTTACTACGGGATTTACATTTTGACCATTTTGACCACCCACGGTGTGAAAAGGCCTTGGTTGCCGAGTCTCGTCCCTTAGGTGACCGTGTCTAGGATCGTTTGATTAGTCCAAGTTCTCCACTTTTTGTGGGTTAGAAGAGGGATCGCGACCCCCGACCTACCCATTCCCCTACCTCCTACACATAACCACAAATAAATTCGCAATTTGTTGAGTTCTCTCGTTCTTGATGCAATAAGAAATGCCAAAAAGCCAAATCTTGCCAAAAGGGCAAAGAAAAGAAAAAAAAAGAAAGAAAATGAAAAAAAAAAAAAAAGAAAGAAGAAAAAGAAAAGGCACAAAAGCCAAAAAGAAAATAGAAAAGAAGAAAAAGAATGGCATGGCAAAACAAGGCAAAAAAACAAAAGGAAAGAGAAAATGCCAAAAGAAAACCCGATTCACAAAAATAACCCCTACCTCTCAAAATAAGCCTTTTTCCGACTTTTGCCGTGAAGAGCCTACCAAAGGACCGAGTCCCTAGGAAGGATGATAGCGGCATTAGTCGGTCTTCCCTCATTTTGCATGTTTTCCACCTTTTTACTTGGACTAGTTAGGCGGTTTTGGACACGGGACGACCCTCTCGGCTCACGCTAAAGGGGGCGGGGTCTCACTTACCTACAGTGTCGACTAACACCGTGGATCATCACTTCCCACTCCGCTGATCGTCCCGTAATACGTTCTTAGAAGGTTAGGAGGAACCGAGGTAAGTTACCAACGTTTTTGTTGCTTTGTCGTCATACTATTAGGGTTTAGTCCATCTTGGTTTGTATTGCTAGCTTGGGAACGTTGACACTTGCCTTGAGTCTTAAACCGGTGCTTCTTTCACCGCTTGTTTGAGGGAAGCGGTATTTCTTTTCTTTTGGGTGCAACCTTTTGTGTGTTTGTTTGTGTGTTTGTTGTTTATATGTTTTGTGTCCGGTTGCATCCACAGTTTTGTCGCAAGACCCCACTTGCCTTCCGGATAGCACTTGTTCTCTAAAGTGTTATCGCGTGAGTTGTAAGGGCATAGGGTGCGCTAATACCCATTCGGCTAGTATAGTAGTTAGTATGTGCTTACTCGAGGGCGAGTAAGGGTTAAGTGTGGGGGAGTTGATAAGTGTGGTTTGTAGTGCCTATTTTGTAGTGTTTTGGTCCCATTTTCCTTGTAGAATCGCTCCTTGGGAGTGGTTTAGGGGCTTCTTATGCTTCCTTTAGTTCGTTTCAGGTTCCCGAGACCGATTTGGAAGAGTTGGAGCGATTCCGACTCTATACATACACATTTTGGAGCCAACGGAGTAAAGGAACGATGATTCGATGCCTTGGAATCGACCCCGAGACCTTGGGACCCAATCCCGAGCCTCCGAGACCCGATCCCGAGTCCCGAGAATCGATGGGAAGCCCATGAGAGGCAAGGAGGGACCAAAAAGTTCATATTGGAGGCCTACAAGACCCATCCCGATCGGGAAGGCCTCAAACCCGATCGGGATGAAGTGCACGATTAGGGACGCCACTGTGGAGCAATCCCGATCGGGTTGGCATATTCTCGATCGGGAAAGTTGAAGATTCCCGATCGGGATTTCCCTTCCCGATCGGGAAAGTCCCAGGGGCAGCCGCGCTTTGTTTCTTTCTTCTTCCTTCCATTTGTAACCCTATATATACCCCCCCTCTTGTATTAAGACATCATCTTATGTTATGTTCTTCACTTCCCACTAAACCCTAGACTACTTTAGGTTAGATTAGTTTAGATTAGAGTAGATTAGTCGGTAATTAGTAGTTAATCCTAGTTTAGTACTTGTATTAAGGGAATTCTTCAAGATCTTCGCCAAGCTTGACAAACTTGGAGGTTTGTTTTGGGTTTTTCTCATCTATGCAAGTTTTCTTCTTCCTTTCATCTTCTAGTATGGTATAATCTTCTTTTCCTTTCTCTTAATCTTTGTTCTTTAATCAAGTTTGAATCTTTATTGTTGTTTGTTCTTGTTCTTGTTAGTTTGTTGGAGTTTGTTTAGGTATGTTTGTTTCTTATGATGATTCCTCTTGTTCTTGTTAGTTTTAGTATAGATATGTTAGAGTAGTGTTCTTGCTAGGGTTAGTAAGGTGATTAGGGTGTTAATTGGATGATTAAGGGATTGTTGGAGATGTGGGTGGAAGATTTGGGTTTCCTCTTGGTTGATGCATATTACATGTTTGTTGAAATGCTTGAATGACTAAGTAGGTTGGAATGCTTGTTTTCTTGCCTTTCTTTCGTGGGTGTTAGTTTGTTGTGGGTTCGGTTCCCTCACTAAGTTGCGAGAGCCCGGTGAGGACGACCCCTAGGTCGGTCTAAGTTGCGAGAGCCCGGATTCGACCTAGGCCACCATAGCGCGCTAGAACCCCGTTTGTCATGTGTGTCGCCGGATGGGTTCCATGAGGAACCTCTGGGTCGGTCTAAGTTGCGAGAGCCCGGACCAACCTAGATCACCCTACTACCTCCTTCGCTCTAGCTCTTCCTTGACCATTCCGTTACTCCTTTGACCCCGACCTAATCCTAGCCCGTTTTCCTTAGTTGATCTCCTTAGTCTTAGTCTAGTTCTCTCCCTCTTATCATTCTCTAGCTTAGCTCGTTGACTTAGTCTCGTATTTGGGCCGACCTAGTCTAGACGCCTCTTACCGTCCCCGTGGATTCGACCCGACTTACCCTAGCTACCCTAGTTAGGTTTTGCCGGTTATTTATTTGATCGGTGGGATTCACGACAAATCCTACCATCAGGGCTCCTCGAAAGGGCTCCACCTCCGTCGTTGCTCGTAAAGGGATTAGACGGACTTTAGGCGATCATCATAGTCAAACGTATTTAAAACCGAATTTTAGTATTAGTATATATATACACGGTATGATAGTGTTAGTAACGAAAAGATAAAGTTAGTATATGAGAAATAAAAATGTTAGTGTTATGTTAAAGTTAGTGTTATGATACTAGTATAGTTATAATGTAAATAATGCGAAAATGTAAATTGGAACAAAGTAATAAGGATCGAAATGGGGTTTAGGACACCCTCAACATACATGCTTGGTATAGGCCTCGGAAATGGACTCGTAAATAGCGACGGAACGCCGGAGTATCGAGGATGTACGCGAGTTATGGTGTGTATATGTGTCTGTGTGCCGTCGGTTCTTGAGGGACGAGAGGCTCGGTTTTTTTTTTTTGTATGGTTTTGCTTGGGGTTGTAGTGTAGAATGTTTAGGTAGATTAGGGTAGAAATTGTAGGGTAAATGAGGGTTGCAAAAGCTCTTTTTTTTAAACTCTTCAAAACTCAAAAATACAAAGGGTTAGGGGGTGTATTTATAGACTTGATCAAGTGAAACAAGTGAGTTGAGTCATTTTAGGAAGAAGTTGATTCTTGTGGATTTGATTTGCTTTTTGAATTTTGATTTTGTGCGCCAGTTTTCGAGAATGAACTTGGCTGATTTTGTGAGACGGTTTCGTCTTTGACCGGGTTTTGACCCGGTCGCCAAAAGACGGGATTTATTTTTGGTGTCGGTTTTGGCCCAAATTAGTCTTATTTTGCTCGGAACGACCCACTGGGCCTGGATTTGAGGTCTGTTTTGTGAGATTATTACTCTGCTAAAACTCCACGTCGGATATTATTGATTCTGAGCCCAAATCCGTGTATACCAAGTCACGTTTGCATCCGATCATCATCGGGTGTTTGTCGGAGACTACCATAGACACCTGGCAGTCAAAATGCGGGTGTCTACCGAGCCCCCACTCTGACTGAGGCTTGGACAAGGCGAAAGTCAGAGTAGCTACCAGGCCAATCGCTGATTACGACCTGGCAGCTTTCCGGTCGGGTCGTTTATAGTCCAGTAGACTTGCGTGAAGGGCTCGCCAGCCATAAGCAGAGGATCATACCTGTCCTGATGATGGTAGCTCCGTGGGGAGTCAAAATTGCCTTTGGGGATGTAGGTGTACCCGTATGCCGACACATCCTGCCTTGGATGTAGCATTTCGGAGGAATCACCGACTTATGCTGGGGGGATAAAATAGCTCTGCGGAGACTTGCTTCTGAAGTCTGGAGTGTACCTGTATGCTGACACATAACAATTTGTATGTAACACATAGGCAAAACACTGACTCGCGCTGGGGAGAAAAGATACCGAATTTTTGAAAATGCCACAATTTTTGAAAAGAATGTTATCACAATTTTTGTCACAGAAAATTTTAGGAAATTTTTAGGAAAGCTCGGGACAACTTGATTCCTATTCTGGGTTTCTTGTTTGAAATCAGGCCTGCGCGCGCATAGGGCCCAGGTCTGCTGAGGAGGCATGGCAGTTAGGGTTACAGGTGGGGTTTCCTATTATAAATATAGGTCTCCCTGCTTCAGCTTTTTTCATCCTAACTCAAATTCTCTTTTAGACTTCTCAAAATCTTTTAGACTTTCAAGAAAGTTAGAAACTTCTGTCATGGGTATCGATCACTTGACCGCCATGCTTCTCGCCTGGTCCCAATACTTTCGGGACGAGGAAAAGATTCGGCTGACCCAGATGGGAATCAGTCTGTTTCCCCTCAAACGACTGATAATTGACCCATATTTCTTGGACGCCTGTCTGTCGTTTTGGGATACTACCCATCATGTCTTCGCGTTCCCGCGGGGAGAGATATGCCCTCTTCCCGAGGAAATCGCAGCCATAGGTGGTTGGGCCCCAGTTGTTCAGTCTGCTACTCCCTCGTTCTACCCGGACCCGAGGAGGAGGCTAAGGGAATTCTTGGGTCTGTCTCATGCCGAGTCAGATCGGATGGTGGGGGGAGATACTGTTTCCCTATTCGACCTGGCCGACAAGTTTATGAATAGCCGGGATGTGAGGGCCACCCCTGCTCACAGACGTAGGGCGTTCGCCTTTTGCATGCTGCACTGCTACGTCTTTGAAGGGCTGATGGAACTTGACTCGTGCAGGGGTCAAATTAGGTTGATTGGAGTGGTTGATCAGATGGAGACTGGTCATAGCCCTGCTTGGCTAGCCACTGGGGAGATTATCATGGGTCTGGATGCTAGGCGACTTGACCCGACCCGACAACTGACGGGGAGTACCCGTATTTTGCAGGTATACATCTCGCGCGTTTTTTTTTTTAACGCGAAATCCCTGAAGTTCGTAAGTCACCCGATCGAGTGGCCTTTGACGAACCCTTTCGTTGCTTATAACAACCGTGTACTCTTTTCAGATATGGCTGTCGGAGCGGCTATCAATCATAGAGCCCCCTCCGAGTATTCCCAACTATCGGAGCAGTCAGATTAGCTCCCGAAGGCGGCGGATAAGCTCGAGTCATCAAATAAACCGAGCTTACTGGGATGAGGAGTTGGTGTTCCATGGGGGTCCCTTAATGAGGTGGACCGTTGCTTGGTGGTTCCTTTCTAAGCTGACGGGGCTGGCCAAGAGAGACCAAGCCCGTTACTTGGTGATCTTGTCCCTTGACTGGACAGTTCATATTTACCCGGACCGCATCCTGAGGCAGTTCGGTTCGTCTCAGCGCATTCCTGAGACTGAAGCCATTATTAGCGTCTCGCTCCAACTGAGGGACGCTATGTGCGACACCTGGTTGCAGAGATGGTTCACTCGTCCTACATGGACTAAACCCAGCCCTTACCAATCCGCTTGGGTTTCAAGGACTTACCAGAAATGGACTTCCGAGGAGTCCGAGGAAGCTCGCAAGGCCTTGAAACTTGATGAGGCCTTTGAACTGGTTCGCCGCGAGACGGCGAAAGATAACAGGGATCTCTTCGTTGGGGGAGATGTTCCTGAAGCTGCAGTTCGGGAAGAATCGGGTCTTAAGTCACAAACTAAGACTCGATCTAAGGAGGTCGGTTCTAGCAGTACACAGGGGCGGCCAAGCCCCCAAACTGATTTGGAGAGACGCCTTGGGCCCAGACTGGCGGCCCGGGACCGACTGGGTCCGCGTGACCGGCTTCCTGAGCCCGTGAGGGCCCGACTTGGGCCTATCGAGGTGATAGAGGATTCGGGCTCAAACGAGCGAGCCCGAGCCAGAGAAGTTCCCGTGGTGATTCGGGAACGCTCCCCTCCGCGTCGTCGCCAGTGGACGGCTAAGGAGGCCAAGGACAAGGGGAAGGGCAAGATGCCCTGAATGCCGAGTCCTTCAGCTTTATTACTATTTAAGTATTATTACTATTTTTGGTCGTGTGACTTTTTTTTATATTTTTTGAATTCCTGCATTTTGTAATTTCCCGAGTTTATCAGGGTTTTTTTTTTAATTAGTAAAAAAAGTTTATTATTAAACCGTTCCTGTCATTTCTCGATTGCATTGGTTGTGCCCTTTTGAGGGGCTGCCTACGTATCCGCAATTAGCAGAATCAAACCAAACATAGTTCAAGCTCAGTAAATTTGCAATCTCGAATTACACCAAGACTATTGGTTCAAGATGTTTTGTGACAGTAGAATAAGTAATTCTAGCTCATTGACTTGCTTTTTTCGTAAAAAAAAGATTTTGATAAATTTAGCTAATGACATTGAGAAATGGCTAAGGGTTGTAACGCTTTAGTTGGTCCAGGTTGGTCGGGTTGAGGAACTCATTCCCGTCCAGGTCCGTCAGCATCACTGCTCCCCCTGATAGTATTTTCTTTACCAGATATGGCCCAGCCCAGTTGGGTTTGAATTTTCCCCTTGGGTCAACCGGTAGTAAAGCTCGAATAGACTTAAGGACGAGATCCCCTTCTTTAATGTTTCTGGGCCTTACCCTCTTGTTGAAGGCCCGTGGGATCCTCTTCTGGTAGATTTGGATATTGTTTAGGGCACGATTTCGACGTTCATCTAGTAGAACTAACGAGTCATACCGCGCTCGAACCCAGTCAGCCTCGGGTACTTGGCTTTCTAGCAGAATTCTGAGGGACGGTACCTCCAACTCGACGGGCTGGACTGCTTCCATCCCATAGGTTAGGTAATATGGTGTTGCCCCGGTTGCGGTGCGAATTGACGTCCGGTATCCTCATAGGGCGAAAGGTATTTTGTCGGGCCAATCCCGGTAATTATCAGCCATCTTTTTTAGTATGGTGACAATTGTTTTATTGGCCGCCTCCACTGCTCCATTTGTCTGGGGACGGTAAGGCGAGGACGTGTGCCTTTGAATTTTATATTTGGTCAGCAGGGCTGCGCTCTCGGCTTGGAAATGAGTTTCGTGATCACTGATGAACTCATAAGGAATCCCATATCGGCATATTATCTTGTTCTGGATGAACTTGGCGACATGCTTAGCATTGAGAATGCGATACGACTCAGGTTCGACCCACTTGGTGAAATAGTCGATAGCTACTAAAATAAAGCAGTGCCCACCAGTACCAGAGGGATTTATTTTCCCGATTATGTCGATACCCCATGTTGAGAACGGCCAGGGTGACGTCATGGTATAGAGCAAAGATGACGCCATATGTTGCACATTGCCGAAGATTTGACAGTTATGACAATGTTTGACATATAACTGGCAGTCGGCTTCCATAGTATTCCAATAATAACCGAGCCTCATGATTTTTCGGACCAGCATGTGGGCATTCATATGTGGGCCGTTTTCACCATCATGTACTTCGGCCATAACCTTCTCAGCCTTATACTTGTCAACACAAAGGAGAAGAGCCCCTTGTGCCGTCTTTTTGTACAGTTGTCCGTCATCGGTACGGATGACTGAGTGGCTAGCCTTCGTAAGGCTTTCTTGGCTCGACCTTCCGTCCCGGGAGGATATTCTCCGTTTGTCAGGTACTTTAACACAGCCTGGTACCATGGTTCGGGATCAGTTATCTCAATGTCTTCAATATCATGAATATATGCCGGCTCGGACCGTCTTTCGACGCAAATTGGCATACTGGTCACGTGGTCGGGAATATTTAATAGAGATGCCAATTTTGAAAGTGCATCCGCAAACTGATTCTCTTCCCGAGGCAGGTATATGTATTCTACCTTCTGGAATTGTTTCTCGAGATCCCTTACTCGTGCCTGGTAGGCCACGAGATTAGCATTCCGAGTCTTCCGTTTTTGCAGTGCTTGGTTAATGACCAAGGATGAGTCACCATGTACCCGGAGATTTGTGATCCCCAGATTGGCGGCGGCTTGTTGCCCGTAAATGCATGCTTCGTATTCTGCTGCATTATTGGTAACATCGAAGTCCAGTTTGATGGAGACGGGAGTATGCTCCCCTCTTGGTGAGATTAGGAGGATCCCGACTCCGAACCCTCGAAAATTAGATGCTCCATCAAAGTATAAATCCCACGTTTCGGCATCGGTATGGAAAATATCTTCGTCTGGGAAGGACCAGGTGTCGGTGTGTCCTTCTTCGGTTACCGGGCTGTCAGCGAGGAATTCAGCTACCACCCGTCCCTTAATGGCCTTTAATGGCACAAATTTTAGGTCGAACTCTGCCAACATTAGAGTCCATCTAGAAATTCGGCCATTGAGGATGAGTTTTTCGAAGAGGTATTTGATGGGGTCCATCCTGGATAACACATGGACCTCGTAGTTGAGCATATAGTGCCGGAGCTTCTTGGTGGCCCAGACTAAAGCCAAACACGTCTTTTCGAGCATGGTATATTTGCACTCATACTCTAAAAACTTCTTGCTGATGTAATAGATGGCTCTTTCTTCGGAGTCAACCGTCTGGGCCAACATAGCTCCCATGGCTGTCTCGGTCGTTGTTAGGTATAACGACAGAGGCAAACCGGGCTGAGGCGGCATTAAGACTGGCGGAGCAGACAGAATTTCCTTGATCTTGTCGAAAGCAGCTTGGCACTTGTCGTCCCATAGTATCCGTTCCCCTATTTTCAGTTTCTTGAAAATTGGTTCACATACCATGGTTAGTTTGGAAATGAATCGACTAATATACTGGACTTTCCCGAGAAATCCCCTTATTTCCTTTTCGGTTTTAGGAGCTTGCATCTCGGTAATGGCTTTGATTTTAGCTGAGTCGACCTCGATACCTCGTTGGCTAACGATATGACCCAGCAATTTGCCTGATGTTACTCTGAAACTGCACTTTTGAGGGTTTAGCCTCATGTTGTATTTGCGCAATCGGGTGAAGAATTTTCTTAGGGCGGTGATGTGACCGTCCCGTTCTTTGGATTTGACGATCATGTCGTCCACATAAACTTCTACCTCTTTATGCATCATGTCGTGTAATAAAGTGGTAGCGGTCCTTTGGTATGTGGCCCTGGCATTAATCAGACCGAATGGCATGACGGTATAGCAGTAAGTACCCCAAGGTGTGGTGAAGGTAGTGTAACACCCGCTATTTTTCCTAAGCATTTTATTCTTTCTGTTAGGACTTCGTCGTAACTCTGTCACTTTTGGCCTCATATTTTATCATTTTACTAAGCTTTATTTTAATTTTTGAGTTTAATAATTTCTATTTTTAATTTTAAAGATTTAAAATTCTTTTAAATCCATTTATTTGGTTTTTTCGTAAACTAAGTAATTTTTCCGCGAGGAATTCTATTTTTCTCCCAATTGACATTTTTAAGCTTGGATTTAAGTTATTCCTTTTTCCTAAAAATGTTTGAATACGTTTATGGAATATTTTCTACTAAGATATATTTTAGTTACTAAAAACAAGCCATTTATGATTTTATTACGAAGTTTCGCGAATAATTATTTTCTTACGCGAGGTTTACTCGAATTACTTTGAAATGCCTTTAACTATTTTACGATTACACTTTTTATCAACTTATAAATTATTTGAGACTGTTTTCTCACATTTTGGACCGACTAAGCTCTTGGTCACAAGTTTTATTACATTTTATTTAAACGTTTCATTAAAACGTAATCATAAGATAAATCATTTTCATTCATTGTAGCATTTATGTCAAAACTTTTCTTACTCCCTCTCTTATCCATTTGGCCGGCCAACTATAGGTCTAGGTGCATTTTGGTTCCTCATTTTGAAGCCTTAATTTCATCCTTACCCTCTTTAAGTGTAGTAACATCCATCTCCTCCTTTACTACATTCATTTTTGCATTAACCAAAAATATTCATCACTTCCTTCTTCTCTCTTTTGGCCGTGTGTCCCTCAGCCATTCTAGGCAAATTTTTGCTCCATTTCGAGTCCCAATCGCATCATTTTTATCGTCACAATAATCCTCTTTCCGATTCCTTCGTTAAGGTATTAATCGACATCATTTTCGATCAATTTTTACCTTGATTTTTATTAGTTTTCTCATGGTATTTTTCTGCCATGATTCACGTGTTTGGTAGGATTTTTGGACGATCCCGAAGCCGACGAATACATCGTTGATTCAGACTTGGAGTAGAGGTAACGTCGATGTTACTCGGTATTTCAAGATTTTAATTGAGTATTTGCATGTATATATTTTTATATTTTATTTTGGCAATATATGTATGTCACGAATTCTGGAAAAAATTTTAAAGTTGAAATTTTGCATGTTTCGATATTTTTATCGCTTTTACGAGATTAACGATTAAATTGTTATATTAATTTGTAAAATCGTAATAATCGGCCAAAACATGTAATATATGTTTATATTCTGGAAAAATGTTGTTTTTGATGATTTTTAGTAATTTAGTATTTTTCTAATATTTTTGATATCGATTATTGAATTATTATCGTTTTCGGACAAAAACGATTAAAAACCGATTTTTAGTTCTAGTACTTAAACATTTTATTTTAATCTGATTTTTGACGTGGTGAAAATTTCTGGTGAAATAGAATTTTCTGATTTTTTTCATAATTTTTCGGAATTGTTAAGTGGATGAATTAATTAATCACTTTAAATCATCGTTTATCGTTAAAACCGTGTTTGTTGTTTAAATTCTCGATTTCTGGTCTTTGGTTTAAATCTGGAAAAAAATTATGATTCTGATGATTTCATATTAAAATGTATTATTATGATTTTTAGTGCCTTAATAAAATGTTAGGAACGATAGGTTTATTAATAAAATCGTTAATTGCGAAAACGGGTTTAAATGACGGTTTTGTTGAAATTTGTTGAGTCTGGGTTTTGGAAAAATCTGGAAAAATTTATATTCTGTAAAATTAGTATTTTAAAGTGTAATAATAATTTTTGGATATTAATACTTAAATCGTTTTGTAATTACTATTTTTATTAATCGTTATTGTCGAAATTGGACGATTAACGAGAAAACGCTTTAAAAACCGAGTTTTAGAATTCTGGAAATTTTCTTTTCTGAACAGAATGTCCATAAATATAATTTAAATATTTTACGTAATTTTTGTACTATTTATTAGAGTCTTTAATTAATAAATATTGATTTTCGGACAAATTGTGATTTATCGTTAAAATGCTTCGTCTTACCTAAAAGAATTATTTTTCCAGCACTTTTGAAAGTATTTAAATCTGAAACTTTAAGTGTTAAATCATCCCTTAACATTTTCTAAATATATTCAATGGTTTAATTAAATAAAGACTTTCAAATATTTAATTTAGTATTTGCCGTAAAATCCTATTTATAATTTTATCGTCGAAACTAATAATAATTAGGGAATTTTAGCTTTATAACTTTTGAAAACACCCTAATTAGTAATATTAAAATGTTTAAGACATTCTTAATCATCTTATAACACTTATACGATATTTTAATAATTTCATAAAATCAAATGTTCTTACTTTAATAATTAATATTGTTAAGGCCGAAAGTATTAGTTTTATAAATCTATATCGTTTACTAAAATGTGGCATTAGTATGAACTAATATTTGAACTACTTTGATATGATGCTATTTTTAGTAAAGTTTCCTAAAATAGAAGTTTCCTAAAATAGAAGTTTCCTAAAATAGAAAGTTTCCTCTTTTAGAATATAAATGTTTACTTCTTTTATTCTCATATTGTTTATGATGAATACATCTTTTAAATATCGATAATGGTTTGTTTTGGAGTTATGGAATAAGGACAAGTGTGGGTTTAGAGTAATATAGTCTGGGATGTACGTTTTGCCATCAACTGTAAGGCTGGTGTGTCTTTATGGGGCGCATTGGTTGTTGAACTGAGCATGGTTTGTGTTCAGGAGAGTGTATATTTACCTTAAACCTAGATATCGCATCGTATAAGTCGCGTCGGGTTGAACTGGATATGGTTTGTATCCAGGAGGGGTGTGCATTACTTAAGCCAAGACCTCGCTGCACGCAGTCCTGTTATGGTTGAGTTGTCTAGTTAGAGACCAAAGTCTAATTTGTTTTGACTAAGTTCTCGAAACTAGTTTTTAGTATTATCCTAGTGAAAGTCTAGATTCTACATTAATCCTATCCATAACGCCATTTTGATTATTTTATTTATTATCGATATAAATTGGCGCAGGTTGGCAAATATCTTTATGTGTCTTCGGAAATCCCTTTTGAATAATTTGTTCGACACTAAATCTTATTTTAATATGATGTTTTACTGTTTTCCATTTTTACTATTTTCCTATATTAGTAATTACTGTTTTAAAATCCTGTTATACGGCTGGGAGAACGTTGACGTTGCTCCCCACTGATTGTGGCTGTTATGTTTTAACATGGCAGGTATATGTGTTTATTTTCCGGTGGGTGTGGGCTATCGAGCAGTCTTGGATCCTGCTGATTTTTTTTATAATCATGTCTTAAGGATTGTTTAACCTCTTTATGGATTGTTTTAAATTTTAGCCATTTTTATTGTATGGCGCATGTTTGACTTTACCAATTTAATTTATTAAGACATAGTTCTGTGTGTTTTAATCCCGACTCTACAGTGTTTCCGCCACTGTATCGCGCTAGAATATTTAGGGGATTACAGTTGGTATCAGAGCATCACTGCTCCCGACGCTTACACACCTGAAATTAGGAAAAATACCAGTAAATTATTTAAACAGTAAATAAAGATATTATTAGAAATGGGTAGAAACAAATAAGGACTTAACTGTTAAGATTATCTGTTCCTGAACTCAATGATTAGCATTGAATATTTGTTTTATGTGTCGAAGAAGATGAAAGAACAAGTTGCTGATAAGCTGCTCCAGATCGGGACAAGACCTACTTAGCACTCTCAACACCTGCTGACTCGAGTGGACAACTAGGTGCTCCAAGAAAGATTTCGATAATGACTTTTAGCTCCGGTTCAGTTTACTTAAGCTACAGGCAAGATGATCAAGAGTAGATTCATGTTCCATGATGTCGCAGTAAATCCAGATGGAGCGACCCATGACTTGTGTGCTCGTTCCTCTACAAGAAGATGAAGTAATCCATTTTGGATCCCGCGTGAACTCTGGAGGCCCGAAGATTCTCCTCTGGTTCAAGAACTTAGTAATATAGGATCATCGATTCTTTTCTTCCTTCCTCTACTTCTTCTAATTCTTCTCTTTTATATTCTCTTCTTCATCCGCTTGGTGAATCTTTGTTATATTCTTCTACTCTACCATCTCTCTCTTGAGATTCTTTGGCTAGACCGTTTTCCGTCTCAGTGAACCCCGTGAAAGGATATAGATGTTTTAGGTTTAGTAAACCCTTGTTACCTATGGCTTGAGGGTTCTGAGTTATACCCTGTTATCTATCTTAGTAAGCTTTTGAGGATCGATTTGAATGATAAATTGTCAATTAATGGAATTAGGTTGGTACTTTACACACTGAACTTTGGGTTATAGGTTACTTGATTATTTGGAGGACTTAGAGTTGAATATATTTTGGGGTAGTAAGAGTATATTGTATTTGATGGATACCTAGTACCTAATTTAACCTAGAACCGAACCAAGTGTAGATAATAATAGTATTTTGGGATTCCTACCTAATGCTTATTTGATGGATGCATCGTGAATATTTGGGATCATAGAGTGTTGGTTAAAGTGTTAACCTGAATGTTGTGGTACCATAAAAGGTTTTCATTAATACCGTTAGAAATTTTGGTTAACATAGATTACCCTTGTTTCTTAAGGATTAGATCGTTGATCGTTGTTTAAGGTTGTAAGCTATGAACTTTGGAGTTGAGTGATCTAAAATTGGATAAATTGTTGTTAACCTTGAAAAGGAGAAACATATTGCCATTAGAGGTTGGAGTTATCGCATTGTTTTGAGGAATACTTAATGCGAATCATCTTAATGGATTTATAGTTCAGAACCTTAGACCAACGAGATTGTGGCTTCGTTGAGTTATTAAATACTTTGTGGTTACACCATTACGATTAGAAATTTGATGGACTTCTCAGAAACATTAATCGAATGACGTGTTTGAAAATGTGAGTGTTTGCGCCATTACCTATAGGTTTGAGCGTGTTTGAGGATTTATTGTACTTCCCCAACTTATGTACTTGCAGTATTATAAATATGATGGTGATCATTTTTGAGGGTTTCGTGTCCAAACATTGTTAATTGGTGGATTTTATTTAGTCTTCCTCACTCGAGAAATTTGAGGTATACCTCGAGTTCAGACCTTATGAGCTTTAAATTTATGAACATTAATGATTACGAGTTTGGGTATGTTTTGATAACCGTTGGAATCTTAATTAAAGGATTAGTCTAAATCATTTGTGGTTTCTTACTATACCAATTGAAAGATTATTTAAGTATGTAAGACTTAATTTTGGAGTTTGTAGATTGAGTAGGACCACCCTGTACTGATATTGGACTTAGCATTATTTGATGGGCCAATTAGGAACCCGTGTGGGAGTCGTGCTAGGAATCTCGAGATGGTTAGTTTCTTCTATAATCCTCGAGAGGTATGTTTGACTCTCAACTTCGTCCTTCTTTCTGCTTCTCTCGAACTCTGTTACCGTAACTGCTGCCAATCCCTTTAACCTTTATCGATTTTGAAAACTCTTATTTTAATTTATTGTTTATCCTTGACTCTATTTATCCGTTCATTATTTCCCCGAACTCATGAAAAGTTTGACTAATTTAAAAATTTTGATTTTCGTTAAATTTTAACATTTTGAAGCATAATTTCAAATTTTAAAACTCCCCATTTTGTAAAAACTTTGAGCAATTTAACATTTTGGGTTATCGTGAAATTTTAACATTTTGAGTTATGATTTCTATTTATGAAACTCCCCGAGATGTAAAAAAAAAAAAAATTTTGACTAAATTAAACTTTTCAGATATCGTGAAATTTAACATTTTTGAATTTAAGAACTTTATACTTCACTTTTGTTTTATCGTTGGTTGATAATTATATCTAGATCAGTTTCAAAATGCCTTAATAATTTATTTTAAATTATTTCAAAATTATTTCATTTTTATTTTCAGGCAATCGGACTTTTATGAAGACTTTCATATTTCCATATTCAATTTCTATATGATTATTACATAAAACGTTTTAACATTGTCGAAATTATTTTATGTTCAAGTTTGGTAACATTTTTGAAAACTTTCATAATTACCTTGATAACATTTTCATAATTTTAATATTTTGAAATTAGTTTCGTTTTATTGTTGGTGGACTTTTGAATCTGTTATTGAAAATGTTTGACGACTGGTTCGATTTTTACTAACCACAAAATTTGATTTTTCCAAACTAAATTTGGTTTTGTCATAAAACGAAATATTATTGGATTATTTTTAATCAAATTGTTTTACTTTGTTTTGAAAGTGTTTTGGTTACCCTATTTTCTACGACTTTGTTTACAAATGTTATTTAACGTTGTTATTTCATCAAATAACTTTACTTTACGATTTCATTAATCAGAAGATTTTAAACTTCGGGTTGGTTAGCCCAATTCTTCTTGGAATAGATATTTGGCTTCGATTTTGTATCACCTTGAAGGTTGTAAAATTTTCTTTTAAAGCAAATTTTTATGCAAAAATTGTATCCTCACCTTTTCGAGGAGGGTAATCTTCTTTCCTTTCTACATGTTCTTAGTTTCGAGGACGAAACTTTCTTTTAGTGGGGAGGATTGTAACACCCGCTATTTTTCCTAAGCATTTTATTCTTTCTGTTAGGACTTCGTCGTAACTCTGTCACTTTTGGCCTCATATTTTATCATTTTACTAAGCTTTATTTTAATTTTTGAGTTTAATAATTTCTATTTTTAATTTTAAAGATTTAAAATTCTTTTAAATCCATTTATTTGGTTTTTTCGTAAACTAAGTAATTTTTCCGCGAGGAATTCTATTTTTCTCCCAATTGACATTTTTAAGCTTGGATTTAAGTTATTCCTTTTTCCTAAAAATGTTTGAATACGTTTATGGAATATTTTCTACTAAGATATATTTTAGTTACTAAAAACAAGCCATTTATGATTTTATTACGAAGTTTCGCGAATAATTATTTTCTTACGCGAGGTTTACTCGAATTACTTTGAAATGCCTTTAACTATTTTACGATTACACTTTTTATCAACTTATAAATTATTTGAGACTGTTTTCTCACATTTTGGACCGACTAAGCTCTTGGTCACAAGTTTTATTACATTTTATTTAAACGTTTCATTAAAACGTAATCATAAGATAAATCATTTTCATTCATTGTAGCATTTATGTCAAAACTTTTCTTACTCCCTCTCTTATCCATTTGGCCGGCCAACTATAGGTCTAGGTGCATTTTGGTTCCTCATTTTGAAGCCTTAATTTCATCCTTACCCTCTTTAAGTGTAGTAACATCCATCTCCTCCTTTACTACATTCATTTTTGCATTAACCAAAAATATTCATCACTTCCTTCTTCTCTCTTTTGACCGTGTGTCCCTCAGCCTTTCTAGGCAAATTTTTGCTCCATTTCGAGTCCCAATCGCATCATTTTTATCGTCACAATAATCCTCTTTCCGATTCCTTCGTTAAGGTATTAATCGACATCATTTTCGATCAATTTTTACCTTGATTTTTATTAGTTTTCTCATGGTATTTTTCTGCCATGATTCACGTGTTTGGTAGGATTTTTGGACGATCCCGAAGCCGACGAATACATCGTTGATTCAGACTTGGAGTAGAGGTAACGTCGATGTTACTCGGTATTTCAAGATTTTAATTGAGTATTTGCATGTATATATTTTTATATTTTATTTTGGCAATATATGTATGTCACGAATTCTGGAAAAAAATTTAAAGTTGAAATTTTGCATGTTTCGATATTTTTATCGCTTTTACGAGATTAACGATTAAATTGTTATATTAATTTGTAAAATCGTAATAATCGGCCAAAACATGTAATATATGTTTATATTCTGGAAAAATGTTGTTTTTGATGATTTTTAGTAATTTAGTATTTTTCTAATATTTTTGATATCGATTATTGAATTATTATCGTTTTCGGACAAAAACGATTAAAAACCGATTTTTAGTTCTAGTACTTAAACATTTTATTTTAATCTGATTTTTGACGTGGTGAAACTTTCTGGTGAAATAGAATTTTCTGATTTTTTTCATAATTTTTCGGAATTGTTAAGTGGATGAATTAATTAATCACTTTAAATCATCGTTTATCGTTAAAACCGTGTTTGTTGTTTAAATTCTCGATTTCTGGTCTTTGGTTTAAATCTGGAAAAAAATTATGATTCTGATGATTTCATATTAAAATGTATTATTATGATTTTTAGTGCCTTAATAAAATGTTAGGAACGATAGGTTTATTAATAAAATCGTTAATTGCGAAAACGGGTTTAAATGACGGTTTTGTTGAAATTTGTTGAGTCTGGGTTTTGGAAAAATCTGGAAAAATTTATATTCTGTAAAATTAGGATTTTAAAGTGTAATAATAATTTTTGGATATTAATACTTAAATCGTTTTGTAATTACTATTTTTATTAATCGTTATTGTCGAAATTGGACGATTAACGAGAAAACGCTTTAAAAACCGAGTTTTAGAATTCTGGAAATTTTCTTTTCTGGACAGAATGTCCATAAATATAATTTAAATATTTTACGTAATTTTTGTACTATTTATTAGAGTCTTTAATTAATAAATATTGATTTTCGGACAAATTGTGATTTATCGTTAAAATGCTTCGTCTTACCTAAAAGAATTATTTTTCCAGCACTTTTGAAAGTATTTAAATCTGAAACTTTAAGTGTTAAATCATCCCTTAACATTTTCTAAATATATTCAATGGTTTAATTAAATAAAGACGTTCAAATATTTAATTTAGTATTTGCCGTAAAATCCTATTTATAATTTTATCGTCGAAACTAATAATAATTAGGGAATTTTAGCTTTATAACTTTTGAAAACACCCTAATTAGTAATATTAAAATGTTTAAGACATTCTTAATCATCTTATAACACTTATACGATATTTTAATAATTTCATAAAATCAAATGTTCTTACTTTAATAATTAATATTGTTAAGGCCGAAAGTATTAGTTTTATAAATCTATATCGTTTACTAAAATGTGGCATTAGTATGAACTAATATTTGAACTACTTTGATATGATGCTATTTTTAGTAAAGTTTCCTAAAATAGAAGTTTCCTAAAATAGAAGTTTCCTAAAATAGAAAGTTTCCTCTTTTAGAATATAAATGTTTACTTCTTTTATCCTCATATTGTTTATGATGAATACATCTTTTAAATATCGATAATGGTTTGTTTTGGAGTTATGGAATAAGGACAAGTGTGGGTTTAGAGTAATATAGTCTGGGATGTACGTTTTGCCATCAACTGTAAGGCTGGTGTGTCTTTATGGGGCGCATTGGTTGTTGAACTGAGCATGGTTTGTGTTCAGGAGAGTGTATATTTACCTTAAACTTAGATATCGCATCGTATAAGTCGCGTCGGGTTGAACTGGATATGGTTTGTATCCAGGAGGGGTGTGCATTACTTAAGCCAGGACCTCGCTGCACGCAGTCCTGTTATGGTTGAGTTGCCTAGTTAGAGACCAAAGTCTAATTTGTTTTGACTAAGTTCTCGAAACTAGTTTTTAGTATTATCCTAGTGAAAGTCTAGATTCTACATTAATCCTATCCATAACGCCATTTTGATTATTTTATTTATTATCGATATAAATTGGCGCAGGTTGGCAAATATCTTTATGTGTCTTCGGAAATCCCTTTTGAATAATTTGTTCGACACTAAATCTTATTTTAATATGATGTTTTACTGTTTTCCATTTTTACTATTTTCCTATATTAGTAATTACTGTTTTAAAATCCTGTTATACGGCTGGGAGAACGTTGACGTTGCTCCCCACTGATTGTGGCTGTTATGTTTTAACATGGCAGGTATATGTGTTTATTTTCCGGTGGGTGTGGGCTATCGAGCAGTCTTGGATCCTGCTGATTTTTTTTATAATCATGTCTTAAGGATTGTTTAACCTCTTTATGGATTGTTTTAAATTTTAGCCATTTTTATTGTATGGCGCATGTTTGACTTTACCAATTTAATTTATTAAGACATAGTTCTGTGTGTTTTAATCCCGACTCTACAGTGTTTCCGCCACTGTATCGCGCTAGAATATTTAGGGGATTACAGGTAGTCTTACTCATATCTTCTTCCGCCATCTTGATTTGATTATATCCGGCATACCCGTCCTTGAATGATAGAAGGGCATGATCAGCCGTGTTATCCACCAGTATGTCGATGTGTGGTAACGGAAAATCATCTTTCGGGCTTGCCTTGTTAAGATCCCGAAAATCTACGCATACCCGCACCTTACCGTCCTTTTTAGGGACCGGCACGATGTTTGCCACCCAGTCCAGGTACTCGGACACTTGTATGAAGCCGGCTTTGAACTGTTTATCGACTTCTTCTTTTACCTTGAGAGACCACTCGGGCCTCATTAGACGAAGCTTCTGCTTGACCGGTTTGCACCCGTCCTTGATTGGTATGCGGTGCTCGGCTATTTCCCGGTCTATCCTCGGCATGTCCTTGTAGGACCATGCGAAGACATCCTTGAATTCTTGGAGGAGGTTTATGAATTGTTGTTTCTCCTCGGGATCTAAGGATAACCCTATCTTAAGTATCTGAGGCTCTAAGGTCGTTCCCACGTTTATGGACTCGGTCTCTTCGATTAGCGGATTCCGGGATTCCCTTTGTTCTAGTTGCTCGATCAGATGTGGAGGTAAGGGTACCTGTTCGTCGGATTTCTCAATGTCATAGCATAAAACATTTTTGAAAGCGGAATTTAAAAGAGACAAGTCGTAAGCAGAACGGTTGTTATTATTGATTGAAAATTTGGAAAACAGCTCAAAGAGAGCAGCCATCTGATCATTGGTCAATGGCGGAATTGGGAAGGCACTCGGGACAGACCCCGAAGTGCCAGCAGCAGGAATGATAGAAGGGAGAGGGGTTACAGGAGTGACTCTAGCACCGACTTCCCTAGACTCGACCTCAGACTCTGACTCAGACTCCGGCTCAGGCTCGGACTCAGACTCAGGCATGTCTCCCTCTCCGGTGACCAGCTTGTAGATCTTTCCTTGACTGTCAGTCCACTTGACAGTCTTCCTCCAGGCCCTGTTTCCCGTCTCGGAACCAACATCCGAGATTAGCTTGGTCGGGTCAAACCTATTGCTGCGGAGAATCGGGTTGACCAGGTCTTCTTTTGGAGTCGGGGCTATGGTGTCT
Source organism: Agrostemma githago (assembly GCA_958450325.1). Classification (NCBI taxonomy): domain Eukaryota; kingdom Viridiplantae; phylum Streptophyta; class Magnoliopsida; order Caryophyllales; family Caryophyllaceae; genus Agrostemma; species Agrostemma githago. The sequence goes on from OY288242.1 coordinate 43,784,875, forward strand.
TCCCCGAAGAGCAACCCCAGCGCGGGCTCAGCATCATTAGCTTCATCAGACTGGATGAGGGCGAACACATCATCCGGGATGTAGTTGCAGTCCCGGACCGAGTGGGTCCCGAGGTGCGCAGCATTGGGTTGGTACAGTCCAACCTGGATAGCCCCAAACACGGGTGTGACAAAGTAGTCGGCCAACCGTGGGCTGTAAGGGCTCAAGTGGATACCCTTCATGATGTTGCAGGCTTTTTCGATTCCTGCTCGGACAACGTTGCCCGGAGTGGCGGCATAGCCAAGGCCGAAGTGAGAGTCTTCGTCCTTAAGGACCTCGATGATCTTCCCAGTTGGAAGATTGGGTCGAGAGGTAACCCCCGGGAGGTACCCTAGGTTTTGGAGCATCGTGTCAATGCTCGTGGTGAAGTAAGGCCTAAAAAGGTACTCCTCTTCGATCATCCCCACAAAGTCGAACCCCCAGAGGTCCGTGCGGCCCGTGGCGTTACAGCTAGCCACGGTCATTGGGGTTGCCTCCAAAGTAATAACATTGTCGAGCAAAGGCACCTTGATCTTACGGTGGAGGGTGGAGGACACGGCTTTCACCGCGTGAATCCATGGCCTTCCTAGGAGCAAGTTGAAGGATGAGGTGACATCAATCACCAGGAATTCAAGCTCCTTTTCTTATGGGCCTGTTATGATGGTCAGTTTTACGGCCCCAGATACCGTCTTTGGGTTCCCATCGAAGGCTTGGATGGTTGGAGCCGTCGGGATATAGTCAGCCTCGGTAATGCCGTGGGCTTTGGCAGTCCTCAGAGGAAGGACATTTACAGCGGACCCGTCATCAACCAAGGTCATAGGGAGGTATTTTCCTCGGCAAATCACCGTGATGTAAAGGGCCAGATTGTGGGAGGCCCCAAATGGCGGCAGGTCGGCTTCAGAGAAAGTGATCATTGGGCCTCCTCCCTTGGCCCTACCCTTTAGATGGGGTAGGACTGTGGCTACCATTTCAGCAGGGGTAGCCAAAGAGTCGATCTTGGCTTGATCGAGAGCCTTTGTAAGTGCTTCTCGATGTTCTTGTGAGCTAACCAAGAGTTGCCATATAGTGAGGTTAACTCGGGTCTTCTTCAGTTGCTTCACAATAGCCGTTTCAGCAGTAGGCTCCTCAGGGGCGACTTCCATCCCGAGTGGATCGGTGATGGTTGTCGGGATGGGGATGTCCCGAGAGCTAGTGGCTTGATAGGGACGGCCCAGGTGGTTACTGGCTAAGACGCGGGTTTTGGCCTCGCGAATCTGTTCAGGGGTGATGGGAACGGTTTCCCCTTTAGCGAGGTAGACATCATCCTCGTCGTCAAACCAGATCTCGTTCACTTGCGGGATAAATGGAGAGATAAGGTGAGAGCAATCAATCACCTCCCCGGCAAAGATGGCATGGGAGCTGAAAGGGTTCTCTTTGTTGTTTGGTTTATTTCCGGGTAGCGGGATTTTACCGCTCTCGATCAGGTCCTGAATCAAGTGTTTCAGCTTCCAACACTTTTCGGTATCATGCCCATTGCCCCGGTGGTATTGGTAATAGGCCTGAACATTATTGTTCTTGGAGCGTCGCTCGACCAGAACTTCAGGAGTTGGGCCTATCGGTTGGATTAGGCCTTTGGAGGACAGCCTTTGTAAGGTATAGATATAGGTGGTACCTATATCAGTGAAAACCCGAGGTGGGGTGCTCTTCTTGGACGGGGCATCTAGTAGATTAACCGCATCAAAAATGCTGCGAGTTGCAGCCTGGGGCTTAGTGGTGGAGGAAGAAGCCCCTTGGTACCCTTTGCTAGCGGCCTTAGTGAGGCCTTCCAGTCTCAGATCGTCTTCGATCCTCATACCCATTTCAGTAAGGGTGGTGAAATTGGGTATGACAGCGTACCGGAGGTGAACCCGGTAGGAGGGGAGGAGGTTCTTGACAAAAGGCTCCACCAAAGTCTTCTCATTAGGTTTATCGACCAGTTTCACGCTCTCGGCCCTCCAGCGTTGAAGGTATTTAGTAAAACCTTCCTTCGGCTCTTGGGCCATAACCTCCAGAGATCGCATCGTGGTTTGGATCTCGGTGTTGTCAGCATAGTTCCGAGCAAACTCGGTAGCCACATCATCCCAGGTAGGGTACTTCTTCGGGTCTAGCCTATAGTACCAGGCCCGTGGGTGCTTCTCGAGAGATGCAGCAAAGAGGTTCTTGAACATGGACGAATCCACTCCCTTGATAGCCATGAATTCTTTGAAGGTCCGTACATGTAGTAACGGGTCTTCAGTTCCTTCAAACATGGGCAAGCCCGTAAGGTTCAGGTTTGCGGGCAGTTTGTCGCTCAACGGGTTGTACTCTTGGCTATTCTCCCGATGGATGTTGTTACTCCCAGCCAAATGGACTTGTTCTTCTAGTCGGCGTACTGAGCTAACTAGCTTAGCCAGGGGCCCCGTAAGCTCGACATTTGGAGTCCTTTGCTCCACTGTAGCTAGACGAGCAACGATGGCCACTTGGCCAGCCCTCATTTCAGTCAGTTGGGCTTCGATGTCGGTTTGCTTCTCGATCATGGCGTCCAAAGAGGTTTGCAGACTGTTCAAAGTAGCCATCCTGCGGGCGTGTCTGGTTGCCGGTGGCCTGTCTGTAAGAACACCGTGTAATCAGAAACCGAACCCAGATCTTGGAATTATAAAAAGTACATCCCGAGCGACCCAAAAGAAATGGACTGAGCGAAAAGGACTCGAAAAAGATGCCTAAACGGATGACTCGTAGGTGGTACGACTTTCTTAGGACTTTGGCTTTGCGGGCCTAGTCCCATTCGAAGGAAGGTCCACGTGAGACTGTTCCCCAGACTTTTGACTTGAGTGTATGGACGGACTTTCCTTTGTAGGGGTATGCCCTACGCAGGTTGGTCGTGCCTTGACAAATAAGGCGGACTTGGGAAAGGGGGAAACTCGTGATGTAAGATCGACGGAGTTCCGACTCTATAAACCTTTGACATACTATGCAAAGACCCGACACACGGCTAGACGGTAGGTCCTACAATAAGGAAGATTTATTTAGAAAATTGAAGGTTTGAAAATTTTGAATATATGATGGGTGAATTTCCGAGAGTTCGAAAATTGAAAAAGGAATTTCGACAACCGAGATTAGAATTTTGAAGAATTCAGAAAATCAGGGTGGTTTCGGAAGTTCGAGAGTTAAAACGGGCGGTATGCCGACTAAAGAAAAGGATATTTTGAGTCAAATCGTTGATCCTAAATTTCGGCGACATTCTGAGTTTTGAAAATTGGATATTTTGAAAAGATGGGTCCCGAAACGGACAGTATTTCGGGTTTTTCAAAATTTGGTGTTTTTGGTAATATGCATTTTTGAAATGACGGTTTTTGAAAAATGACACGGAAACCAAGTAGCACGTAGTCAAACAAGCATTATAACGACGCTTATGTATGCTTTACGCTAAGTCTCGGTCGGTCAAAATAGGGTCTATACCAACGACGATAGTATTCTCGTAGTCAGGACGGACTCCCTAAGCCGAGTTGGTCTTAGGACATGCCGCAAAACCCTTACGAGTTCCACCATCGAAGTCTTTAGCGCACCCATGTAGGAATGCACCGCGGTATAGTGGGACGTCGGTCACAAGTAACCGGCCCGGGCAAAAATTTGGGTTATGCATGAATCATTAAACTAATGCGCGCACACTAATATACGAACGATTTCTCTTCGAGTCTCACCCTAGGAACCCCGATGACATGTGGTACATCAGGTATCCCAAGCAGAGTCGCCAAATTGTGGACATGACGTAGGTCCACCCCGACGCGGCCACGCGCGGGTTTGGGTAGGCGAATGAATCTCGTGGTGAGATTGTTCTCGGGTTCGAAATTTAAGTCAAAATGGAGTCGCCACCGAATTTTGTGGTTATTCAGAACCATACGAGCCCACTCTATACCGTCATGGGCTATACACAAAGTACGGCCCACTTCGATTTCAGAGTTTATTAGGCTCGTCCCTTTGCATTGCAATATCGATACCGTTTAAACCGGCTTTCGTATATAGAATGACTCTCGTGCGCCAATGGTTTCGGGCATCCGGAAACCAAGGTTTTGAGTAAGAGGTGAGGGTACGTGTTGGGAAGCCCACTAAGGACACCCAACCCCGCCCGCACATGGCGGCCTCTACTAAGACATCGTTCGTGTTCGTGTACGCGCGCTAGTAAAATGATTAAATGATATGTAAACAACGTTTTCGGGCTAAGCATGTGAATTATATGTGAATTACGTCATTTAATGCATCTAATTATGGTCGAAGTGATTTAGCATGCGAGATTCATTTATAAAGCGCAAGTAAATAAACGAAACTCGAAAATAAATAACGTACAAGTTACACAGGCGGAAATACAACCCGGAATTCACAATACAACGATTATTATAACGATTAAACGAAATAACAAACTAAAATAAGAACGATAAATAAAATACACGACTCGACAAAGACCCGTATATAATAAATGTACCCTAGATCGTGAATTAGTTAGACGGACGAACCTTAATTAATAACGCATTATATTGCATATTAATCAAAGGACGGAGGTTCGAGACCTAGGCGTGATTCTAACCCGATCTCGAACCTCGATGTCTTGTCCCGACTTATCACCTCGAGAAATGGAGTCTAAATTAATTATGTGTCGGATACGACTAAAGAGTCGTCGACACAAAATTGATAGTGCAAGACCGTCGATCAAAATCGTTTTAAGTGTCGTGATGTGCATGAGTTTTAGAAAAATGGGTTCACGTGATGGTCTTTACATGCGTTGACTAAAAGTCGTAAAAAAAAGGACGAGCCTCAAAATATGGAAATATGTCGCGAAAGTCGCTTATTAATGTAAGAATCGAAGAAGATAGAAAGGCGAGAAAACAAGAAAGAGGGCTCGGCCGAACAGGCCTCCCCGCGAGTCGCCTGACCGGCGCGCGACTCGCATGGGGGTCTGGCCGCGTGCCTCTATTTGTTGAAAAAACGTCCATTTTTATAATCGCGTGCCAATGTGGGTTAATTTACTCGATTTATGTTTTCGCTAGATTAGGAATTTTGAATTAGTGACGAAATTGCGTCCCTCTACGTCACGACATCGAAACTAATCCTTCCGGATTATGTGATGTCGGTTTTCGTGTCAACGGGTTTCGTACTAATTGAAATGGGATCAAATGCGTTCAACTATGACCGATTGCGATCACGTCACGCCCTTGAGTACATTGGGGCGGGGCTCCTCGAAAGGGCTCCACCTCCGTCGTTGCTCGTAATGGGATTAGACGGGCTTTAGGCGATCATCATAGTCAAACGTATTTGAAACCGAATTTTAGTATTAGTATATATATATACACGGTATGATAGTGTTAGTAACAAAAAGATAAAGTTAGTATACGAGAAATAAAAATATTAGTGTTATGTTAAAGTTAGTGTTATGATACTAGTATAGTTATAATGTAAATAATGCGAAAATGTAAATTGGAACAAAGTAATAAGGATCGAAATGGGGTTTAGGACACCCTCAACATACATGCTTTGTATAGGCCTCGGAAATGGACTCGTAAATAGCGACGAAACGCCGGAGTATCGAGGATGTACGCGAGTTATGGTGTGTATATGTGTGTGTGTTTGCCGTCGGTTCTTGAGGGACGAGAGGCTCGGTTTTTTTTGTATGGTTTTGCTTGGGGTTGTAGTGTAGAATGTTTAGGTAGATTAGGGTAGAAATTGTAGGGTAAATGAGGGTTGCAAAAGCTCTTTTTTTTAAACTCTTCAAAACTCAAAAATGCAAAGGGTTAGGGGGTGTATTTATAGACTTGATCAAGTGAATCGAGTGAGTTGAGTCATTTTAGGAAGAAGTTGATTCTTGTGGATTTGATTTGCTTTTTGAATTTTGATTTTGTGCGCCAGTTTTCGAGAATGAACTTGGCTGATTTTGTGAGACGGTTTCGTCTTTGACCGGGTTTTAACCCGGTCGCCAAAAGACGAGATTTATTTTTGGTGTCGGTTTTGGCCCAAATTAGTCTTATTTTGCTCGGAACGACCCACTGGGCCTGGATTTGAGGTTTGTTTTGTGAGATTATTACTCTGCTAAAAGTCCATGTCGGATATTATTGATTCCGAGCCCAAATCCGAGTATATCAAGTCACGTTTGCGTCCGATCATCATCGGGTGTTTGTCGGAGACTACCATAGACACCTGGCAGTCAAAATGCGGGTGTCTACAACTCCACTATTATTATAGAAAACGAGTTTATATCCCTAAAAAAAATTGAAAATAGAAAACTAAAAAATGATCCAAATCCGACCAAAAATGAACCTGATTCTTATTACAAAAAATGACCCTACCCGAACCCGACCCAGTGGATCTTAGCTCTAGCAGTGACTCACACCTTTGTTGAGTTCGATTAAATAGCCAGGTGAGTAAGTTTGGGGATAGAAAAGATAGAATGGAGATGGGAGTCGGGGGATGCTTGAAATTAAGATCCCTAAGTCACTTGCTCTTCTCTTCAAATACGCTCAGACCCAACCATCTTCTCCTCTCACCATCTCTCTGTTTCTCTACTTCTCCCATTTCCGCTCTCTGTATCTTATATCTACTTCTCCTTTTTCATTTCTACCTAACTCTATTGTATTGTATTGTTCTTTTATCTAAATTGATTTAGGGTTCTGACATCGGTTTTGTCAGGTGATACCCGAGTTTCGCAACCTGCTACTCATGCTCAAACCAACAACAACAAGCTACTTCAAGTAGTATTGGTCTCCCCTCAGGTACTTCCTTTTGCTATTTACCTGGAACTCTGAACCAAATTAGTCGGGATTGAGGTTTATGAGGAGTTCATTTATGTATGATTAAAATGGGAAGTTGGATGGGATGAAGGGAGTAAATGAGGAAAGTAAAAGTAAGATGGCATGGGGGAGTTCTGTTATACTTTTGAGTTTTGTTAAATTCACGCGTAATCCTGGCCTTTCCCACAAGAAGGGATAAAGTCGGCTTTATCTCCCATCATTTTTACAATGTGGATACTCTTCCCAAGTCGGCTATATTTGTCGAATAATTTAGGCTTGAATATTTGGATACATTGTGCAGATCCCGGGAAATTCCGGGTCCATTGCTAGAACCTGTGCTGCTGCTGGTGTTAAACTACACCTTGTTGAGGTCCGTTACTCCAATGTCATGTCTTCATTTCCCACCTCATTACGTATCCATCATCTTTATCCTTTATCATTGTCTCCTTTTCATGCTTACATACAGCCAATGGGATTCGCAATTGATCACACCAAACTCAAGCGTGCCGGACTCGATTACTGGCCGTATCCATATCATTATTGTTCTGCTTATAGCAAACTATTTTCCCTTTTTTATGTTCGGGCCAACCTTAATTTGCATCTTCAGCTATGTGGTGGTTAAAGTTCATTCTTCTTGGACTCACTTTCGAGACTACTTTCTACTACAGGTTTATTATTCTCTTCTTTAATCGATGCTTTTTTCCCTGCTCACACTTTTCTTCGTCATTGGACTTACTACTGTCCTATTCATGCAGGATGGTGATAAACGGTTACTAGCTTTCACCAAAAAGGGCACATCTATACATTCTGTAAGTCTCGTCTGCATATGTTCCAGGCTATGGGCGTTTCTTATGAACCATCATAGCTACATCTCCCGACGTGGCAAAACTAACACGACCCGATTGAGGCAACCCATACCCGAAGCAGACCCGAATTGGGTAACCCGAGTATGACCTAGGACCCGAATAACCTGACGTGACCCGCACTCAACCCGAGCATAGTTTGACCCGTTTTTAACCCGGCCCGAAATAACCTGACCCAAAATAACCCGACCGAATTGACCTGACTCGATTGAGTAAACTTTTAACTGACAGATTAAGTAACTTTTTGTTTTTTTTGTTTTCCATGAAAGGTAAATTTTTTTAATTGTTTTTTTAAAAATATAGACTACTCTGTAATTTTTAGGCAAAACCAGTAGAATTATAGGGATGGAGTTTTAAACCTCGCAAGCGTACTACGTAATCGTAACACAAATGAGGATCGATCCCACAAGGAGCAAAGACGATTCCTAATTGTTTTAATCCAAGTTGTTTATCTAAGTCGATAGAAGTTTGGAGAGGTGGACTAAAACTAAATTAAGAAACAATAAACTAGAGCGAGAAATGGAAGAAAGTACAAAACTAAAATCGAAACAAGCGAAAGCTAAAAAATAACGAATAATCAAGTATGAAAGGAACTAGGGGGAGATGTCGCTATAATTTGCCTAAATCACGCTAGAGTATGTCGAATATCAAATAAGTCGGGTTTTAGGGTGAGCATGTACGTGTTCTAGGTTGACCACCTCCCTCAAATTACCCCGTTTACCTCCCTCCCGGGTGCGTAAGACGGAATCCTAAGGTCAAGCCCCGGGGGTCACTCCCATGATGGTTCCCAAACTTTCCCGAGTCATTAGGTAGGCACTAATATGCACTAGTGTAGATCTAAAATATGATTAAGGATTGGGGCGAAATTAGAAATTAGAGTATTCATATCTTGTCATTAGGTTACATAAATGAGGCAGATTAAAATAAAGGAAAGCCGAATTTCTGGAGTTGCGCACGGTGGGCGCACGGTTGCAACGTGTCTGAAGGAGTTATGCACGTTGGAACGTGCTTACGTGTAATTTTTGTTTTTTCTTGTTTTTTGACTTCCTACGCGTTTGTTTGGGCTTGTAACGCTTGTTCATGGGTTTCCTTTACTCGGGCATGTTTGGTTTTCACCACTTTCGATATGAGAAGGCCTAAAAACACAAAGAAACCACCAAAACTCGCGTAACATGATATATTAACGAGGTAAGCTAAAATGCCTACAAATATGCGATAGAGATCCTTGAGCCCCCTAGACCTTCTACCTGTCATCCATCCAACCTCGTCACATCATCTTTGGGTGCCAGCACTCAATATGGCTATGGTCAAGGGTACCAACAACCGGGTTATGGTCAAGCTCCTTGGGATATGTCCTCAATTAATACCCAACTCCAATCAATTTCAGATTTTTTTTGGTGTACATGTAAGTATATTAATTTAAGAAAAAAAAAGAGTTACAATGATTCATTGCTACATGCGTCGTCGTAATCCATCAATCCAAACTCTATCCCGACAGGATAAAGTTTCTATAATAAGTCGATCAAAACGACTCCTAAACTCCCTCTGAATAGTGCGACACACTACAGCAATCAAGCCTGTTATTATTTCTCTGTGACCAAATGTGACCAAATATGATAAACTGAGGCACTCAAGGTAGCACAGGTAATGCTCAAGTCCTGATCTCCTTATCCTCCGAATCTGTGGCAAATGAACTTGAGCCAACAACTTCACCCCCAACTAAACCTCGCACTGTAGCCACACCCATAGAATAAATGTGGAATAAACTCCTGATATTGCTCACAGATGCAACACATCCGTACTTAGTACCCCAAATTGGACAAGACGAGTTCTCGTCGGAAGGGCACCTGTGTATGCCAACCATGCCACTATCTCATGCTTAGGCACATCCCATCAACACCGCACCTTCCTGTGCCAACTCACCTTAGCCTCTTTCCTGCGCAGAATCTCATAAGCTTCCTCAATCGAGTACTATGTCTGGCCTCCTTTGCACTCGATTAAGGAAGATTATGAGATTCTTCGCTCATAAGCGGCAAAGTACTCCTTAATCAAAATTAGGGACGTAAATTTTGTTATAGTACTCCCTCCATCTCGTTCATTTGTTTGCCTTTCATTAAAATACTACTCACAATCTATATATATATATATATATATATATATATATATATATATATATATATTAGGCTTTTTTCGAACGGTCTCATTGGTCCGTTTAATCAAACCTCAAATTAGGAAAGTATCATAAATAATAAAAAAAATCAACTAGAGAATCTTTTAATTATTATAATATATGTTTAACTTATCATATTAATAGGATGTTTTAACATTCTTAGCTAAAAACCTTTAGAGTTCATTTTTTTAAAAACATTATCGTAAAATAAATTATAAAAATAAAATAATTATATTCGTGGTAAAAAATGCTTTCATTAGAGTATAAATTTCATATTATTTGTTTCACATTATGTAATGAATTTATTACCTATAACAGTTTTAAAATTATCCCACATCGACAAATTATAATATGATGATGGAATTCTATATTATAAATAAAGATTAATAATTCGTTCTTCGATATCTACCAAAAGTTTTTTGAATCTCAAAAAGAGTTCATAAGACAATAAACCTTAAGTAATTATCTTTTGAATCTCAAAAGGAGTTCCTAAGACTATAAACCTTAAGTAATTATCCTTAGTTAAAAACCTTTAGAGTTCATTTTTAAAAACATTATCGTAAAATAAATTATAAAAATGAAATAATTATATTCGTGGTAAAAAATGCTTTCATTAGAGTATAAATTTCATATTATTTGTTTCACATTATGTGATGAATTTATTACATATAACAGTTTTAAAATTATCCCACATCAACAAGTTATAATATGATGTTGAAATTCTATATTATAAATAAAGAGTAATAATTCGTTCTTCGATATCCACCAAAAGTCTTTTGAATCTCAAAAAGGTTTCCTAAGACTATAAACCATAAGTAATTATCTTTTGAATCTCAAAAAGAGTTCCTAAGACTATAAACCTTAAGTAATTAAAAGGTACGATGATGATTCTATATTATTATAAATAAGAAAACAAATTTTAGTTAAATTATCCCACATCGACAAGTTATAATAAAACGATGAATTTCTATATTATAAATAAGACTATGCTAATTATTTGTTCTTAGATATCAATCAAAATCTTTTGAGTCTTAAAAAACTCTTTAAGTTTATAAACTTAAGTTATTATCTCATATAAAAAATTATACTCCCTGTCGTTTGAGTTTTTAAAAAACCAACAATATTTTGAGTTTCAAAAAAGGTCTAAATAAGACTAACATACGGTGATGATTCTATATTATAAATAAGGATACACATTTTAGTTAAATTATCTCACATCGACAAATTATAATAAGACGATAGATTTCTATATTATAAATAATGGAGTACTCCGTAGTAATCATGTGCTCTTAGATATTAACCAAAAATTTTTTGAGTCTTAAAATATATATTAGGACTATAAACTTAAGTAAAACTATCCACATTCGAAAAATTATAAAGTTTCATCAAACATAAATCTTTCGAGTCTTAAAAAAGTTGTTAAGACTATATACTTAAATAAAAAAATTATAAGAAGGTGATGGAATTTTATATCATAAATAAAACTAATAAAAAAAATTCCTTAGGCATCAACTAACTTAAGCAATTTCCCACATCGAAAAATTATGATAAGGTTATGAATTTCTACTAAATAAAAGTAATAATTGTTTTTAAATATCAACCAACAAAAAACTTTTGTTTTTTTTAAAAACTTTGATAAAATTCTATATCATTTTTTTAAAAATTATGATGAATTTGTAGTTTTTTTTTATTTGCTTTTAAAAAACTTTTGAGTTTAAAAAAGGTCTTAATAAGACTACAAACTTAAAATTATCCCACATCGAAACAATTCAAATAAGTTACGGTGATGATTCTATATTATAAATAAGACTACAAATTTTAGTTAAATTATCCTACATCGACAAATTATAATAAGGTGATGGAATTCTATATTATAAATATTATTTATTCATAGATATCAATCAAAATCTTTTGAGTCTTAAAAAACTCTTAAAACTATAAACTTAAGTAATTATCCCACATCGAAAAATTATACCCCTTCTCTTTTGAGTCTTATAAACACTCTTGAGTCTTAAAACAATCTTAAAGCTATAAACTTTTATTTATATTCTCTTCGTTCATTATTTTATTCTCAATTACCTTAATATTTGTGAGAGATATTTTAATGAAATGAGGCAAAAAATAGTGACCGAAGAGAGTATGATAATACGATGAAATTCTATTATATAAATAAAAATAATCATTTCTCCAAATTATGATGAGATGATGCAAATCTATATTATAAATAAGACTAATCATTCGTCCTTAGATATCAACAAAAAAACTTTTTAGTCTTAAAAAAATTTCTTAATAAGACTACAAATAAAGTTAAATTAGATTATCACATATCGAAAAATTATAATGAGGTGATAGAATTCTATGTAATCTTTCGTTCTTAGATATTAACTAACAATCTTTTGAGACTAAAAAGAAGTTCCTAAGACTAAGACTATATAGTTAAAGTATATTTATCCCACATCGAAAAATTATGATGGGTTGATGAAATTCTATATATTATAAATAAGTGTAATCATTCGTCTATAAATAAAAGTTTTTAATTAGACTATATCTAAACTTAAATAAATTTAAGTAAAATTATTCCACATCGATAAATTATAATAAGGTGAATTTTTTTATTATATAAATAACAGTAATCATTCATCCAAAATATATAATAAGATGATCAAATTCTATTATATAAATAAAGAGTAATCGTTTGTCCTTTTAACTTGGATATAAAAACAAACTCTTTTAAGTCTTAAAAATAGGTCTTAAAACTATAAACTTTAATTAAGTAAATTATACCACATCGAAAAATTATGATGAGGTGATGAAATTCTATATCATAAATGAGTCATTTTTCGGTTTTAAATATCAACCAACAATATTTTGAGTCTTAAAAAACTTTTAAAAACTCTACAAACCTAAAATTATCCCACATCGAAAATATTAAAATAAAGAATAATCGTGCGTTTTTTGGATCTTAAAAGCATATCTTAAGACTATAAACCTTGAGTAAATTATCCTACATCGAAAAATTATGATGAGGCGATAGAATCTTATATTATAAATAAGATTAATCTTTCATTCTTAGATATCAATTAAAAAATTCATTCGTTCTTAGATATCAATAAAACACTTTTGAGTCTTAAAAAATCTCTTAATAAGACTACAAACGTAAAATTATTTTCACATCGAAAATTTATAATAAGTTGATGAAATTTTATATTATAAATAAGAGCAATCATTTGTTCTTTTGAGTTTTAAAATAAACTATTATTACTAATATCATGTGATCATCTTATTTATTGTAATGACATAGTTTGATTAAGTTTCTTATTTAACGAATGTACATCATCAATGTAATTAAGTCAACTAACCCGTGAAGTGCACGGACTTTAATCTAGTTAATATAAAAGACGAACAAATGAACGGAATAGAGGGAGTAACAATTAAAAGGGTCCTAAAATTTTAAGTTTTTACATCAGCTAAGATTTTGTAACTATTGAGGATATATTTTGAATTATCAAATATTCCGTAATTAACCTAGATAATACAAAAGAAATGACTAAAAATTAATTAAAAAAATTATACTAACATATACTCCCTCCGAGTTCTTATGATTGCCCCATTTACTTTTGGGGTGAAAAATAAGGAAGAGAAAATGAGTGGTTCAAAAAAGGTGAAGGAAGAGAGAGAAATGGGTGGGTGAATGTGAACCACACATTTATGGCCTAAAATGGAAAATGGGTAAAAGATTGAACTCAGCCCAAAAAGGAAAATGGGGCAATGTTAGAAACTCGGAGGGAGTAGATTATATTAATTTTTTTTTTTTGCAAATGGATCTAAGTAGAAGAGCATGACACGTTAAGAAGGTTAAAAGGGTAGGGAAGAAAAACACTAAAAAAGTAGGCTTACGGGGATTTGAACCCACATGCTATTGATTATAAACCAAGATTTTAACCACTGATCCTAGACTATTATTCTAAATATTGGAACGCTGAAACTATTTGGGGCTGTTTGGTTCACTCAATTTAGGTATGAGGTATGGGTTTAAAATGAACCAAACCCATACCTCGTGTTTGGTTGACAAGTTTTTCATTTCGATACCCATACCTCAAACCCTCATGGTATGGATTTCTCATACCCAAGGGAGGAGGTGGGTATGAGATTCATACCCCCTGGAATCAAACTTTGTTTGATTTTTCGAAAGAATTTGTTCCAATTTTTTTTTTTGAAATAGTATAACTGAAATATTTTATTGAAAAACACTAATTTAAAATACTAAAAAAAATTATTTTAAAATTTTATTAACGTAACTCAGTGTTTTATATCGTTAAAAAGAATTGTTTTTAATGAAATTTATTTAATTTTTATTTCAAGCTAAATTTTTTAGATTTTATATAGTCAGTGATATAAATTTTTATATATTTAAAATATAATTATTAAATATAATTTAAAAGAAAAATTAGAATTTTGGATTTGAATCTCAATCATCTAAAAAATGAACCAAACACCAAGTTTCAGGATTCAAGTTACAAACCCATACCACCCTTGTTTGATTCCTGATTTCATTCCCATACCCTTTCACGAACCAAACGGCCCCTTATTCTATTCTAATTTTCCTTCTTGGTATTGGCCCCTTCCAACCGTGGGCCTTAGGTCTCCGCCCCTTGGGCCTACCCTCTGGAGTGCTACATTTCGTCTTCACCTTTTAAGAAGTGGTATTCCACTTCACATCACAGCCAACAAATTCATCGTCCTCATTAACTGGATGTGCAATTCATAAAGATAATACTCACTCCGAGTTCCTATTATTGTCTCACTTTTCTTTTTGGGCTGAGTTTGATTTTTGTCCCACTTTCTTTTTTAGGCCATCAATGTGTGGTTCACAATTACTTTTCCATTTCTCTCTCTTCCTTCTTTTTTGAACCACTCATTTTCCCTTCCTTATTTTCCAACCAAAAGCTTTTGGGGCAATAATAGGAACTCGGAGGGAGTATCAATTATCAATAATCCAAATAGAATCAATACAATTATACATGTGTCTAATTATATCTGGGCAAAAGGATATACAAAAAAAATTAAGTGGTGTTCTTATAAGTTTACACTCACCATCGTAACCGAAGAGCCAACTACGTGACTTAATCAAGGCTTTCACATTATCGGGAAGGTAAGAACTCCATTTGCTCAATATTCTACCTCCTATACTAAAGGTAGATTTTGAAGCCACCATTGTTAGCGGAAGTCAAAATATCCCTAGCTAGATAAGCTAGTTCCCCATATTTCTTTTCATTTGCTTCCCAGAATTTTAAAATATTCAATTGCTCATTCGGTTGAACCACTCACATCTAAGTATAAATCTAACTTATTCTTTAATGAACTAGTGCACGATGATACACTTTTTTCATTGTCAAGATCCTGCAATTGAAGTCGAAGTATATAATCAAAGGTTATATAAAACATCTAAAAAGACATAAGAAAAATAAAACTCAAACAACCATATATCCGTACATACCATAAGATTATACTTTCGCTTGCGTGATTTTATACTAGCTTGAAGAAATGATATTATAAGTTCTTGAAGTAGTAGTGGTGTGTTTTGGAGCATACTCTTCAAGGAGTTTTCTCAACTTGAACAACACATCTTTGACCTCTAAAGAAGCTTTCCACTCATCCTCGTGTATTTTTTCATAACAATACTTAAGTGATTGCATCTTAAAACGAGGATCAAGAATCATAGCAAAAGCCAACGAAGTATTGTAATCATCACCATTTGAATGTAACCAATACTTGTTAAACTTATCTTGCATTACTTGACCCATTATTCTTAAATATTCGTCTTCATCTTGGACTAAATCTTTTAGAAGTATTGCGATCCTCCAAACATTTTCGAAATATAAAATTGAAGTGGTTTTTATCATCATCATCATCATTTTTTGAATATTACTCCCGTTTTTTTTTTGCCTCATTTTCCTTTTAGAGTCTTTTTTTAGTTAGCTAGCCTCACTTTTTTTTTTTTTGATGAACGAGGGAACCCGCAGCCGCTACCTTTCTGGTGCGCACTGGGTAAACCCTCGGTGTACGCATAGCCTGCAAACCACGCACACCAAGGTAAACCGCCCGTGGGCGACAGGCTCGAAGTCTAGAGGCATAGTCTCAAGTCATACAACTCCCACAAGTTCGCGCTTGCAGGGGCTTGAACCTGAGACCCTTGGGCCGATGATCACAAGTTTTAACCACTAGGCAACACCCTTAAGGGCTCACTTCTTCTTATGGAAATGTTTTCATTAGTATTTCTCTCTCATCACATGCATCATATCATCAATATCCACCTACTTTTTCACTCTTTATAGTTGTGCTAAACCCATATGGGGCTATATCAAGAAAATGGAGGGAGTATTAGATAATTTATATAAGTAGTTATTAGTTTCGACTATCATAAGTTCAGCTAAGCTCCTAGCTCAGCTTCTATCACACCAGCTCAGCTTCTATTAGTCCACAACTCAACTCAGCCCAGCCCCTTTCAGTCGAAAAGAACATGTCCTCATTCTTGGATGGAGGATCCATTTTTATTCGTTCTGATGGAGGCGCTCTAACAAGCCTCCAACTATTATCAACATAATGCGCAGTCAAACACAAATACCCTTCGCATGAAGTCCACATATCAGATGACAAATAAATACACCCAGCCTCACATATCTTTTTTTTAGAGTCCACATATGTGGCATGAAGTCCACATATCAATTTTTAAGAGTGTTCATTATATCAGCCATCAAAGGCTTGTGCAATTTAAACAATCAGCCTTTGCAATATTTCTAGTAATGGTTCTAACCTGACAATTCAAATATGTGTGAATATTCCTATTTGCTTAATGCTCAACCCAAGAGAAAGCATAACCATCTCTTATAATAGCATAACTATAACTACCAAATCCCGTTAGAACATTTGGTCAAATAGTTGAAATCTGTATTTTGTCTTTAAAAACCTTATAAGTAATGCATTTCTTCAGATGATTATTCAAGTTCTTAGTACCATAATGGAAGGTGGCAATGAAAGTTGCCTTACAATGGGAGCATGTAGCTCTATCTTTCCCGTCATTGCTTTCATCTGCTTTATCACAAGAAATTCATCCCAAATACGACTGCGTTTTCCAATCTGCCTATTAACTATGGGTAATGGAGGACTTACAGCAGCAATTATCTCGTTATCACCCTCAAGAATGTTGTTTGATGCCCCCAACAATATTGTTACTAGCCTGGTTAACACTCTCATCAGCTTCTAGATCATCAAAATGTACCATTTCTGAATTATAAAACAAAATTATCCTCTTTGTTAATTATCAAATATGATAAGGCAATTCGACTAAAACATTTAATTTTGAAAACAAAAAAATCAATTGACTTTGTTTATAATCCAATTCAATAACTAACAAGAATCAGTCAAATAGGAGTACTTTAGCTAAATTGTTGATCTTGAGTGTTAATTTAAGACTAAACTTCAAGAGTTTGCCATCGCCAAGTTATTTCTTTGATCATTTAATTTTGCAGGACTTCAAATACATGCCTGGTGATTGGCTAGTGTTTGGATCAGAAACTAGCGGCTTACCACCTGATGTGCTAACTGATTGCAGAAATGATGTGTATGGTGGCGAAACTCTTAGAATTCCGATGGTGGATACCTATGTAAGATGTTTAAATCTTTCTGTTAGTGTAGGCATTGCTATATATGAAGCTGGGAGACAACTCAATTATGAGCAACTTCAATCTTCTTCTGAAGCCTATGTTGAAGGTGAAAGTCCGTTTATTTCTGAAGACATTTTTGCTTAGCTGAGATTTAGCACAAGGAATGGTGATTCTTGTGGGTGGTCTTGGGAGATGATTTGGGTGAGTTTTTGGTGGTTGCATAATAGGAGGCAAGAACCATGCTTTTCGAAAAGTGACGTTGCATGCATGAAACCGCAAAGTCAAGGAGTTTGTATGGACTCCTTATAGCAGCACATGATTTGCATCGTGGTGACGTGCTCGTGGTGGTCACAAGTTATACAAATATGGAGTAGGTCTTTTGATTGGTTACAAGTTACAACTCCTCAATCCTTCGTAATAGATGAAATCCAGGTTGTTTTAATAAGTAACACCATTGAAATGGTAAATTAAGCAAACAAGTCACAAGTGAAGGTAGACTACGTTTTCTTAGTTGAAGAGAATTCACTTTGATATAAGGATGTTATTCGACAATTAAGTTTCGCTCATTCCCACTTTAATGATTTTCTTTTTCGTCCAAATCCCTATCTTTAACGCTTGAAAAGACATTCTTAAAAAAAACTTTAAAAAACTCTCTCTCTAAGGGGTGAGAGGAAGGCAAAACTTTCTTTCCTTAAGAAAGAAGGAAAACTCCCCCTTCAATTTACTCGATTGGCGGATGAAAGGATTATCCTTAATCCTAAGATTTTCATTAATCTTCTAGTCCATCCATCGAAATACGAGTTAGGTGAAGAGAGGAGATTATATTACTACTCAATTACTGCATTTAAATAGGTGCAAGACGTCCCTTTTTTATCCAAAAACTTTTCTTTGGGGTAAGATAAAGGCAAATTATCATTTCTTCTGTTGGGAACCCATTGGGGAGGGTAGATGTAAGGTTTGTGAAAGGGAATAGACTGCTGCAATAACGTTTGGTGTTCCAAAGCACTTTCTCTGCTTTGCATGCAAGTGATTTAGCTATATAATAGGGTGGATGGATGATCAGAACTATCCTTCAAATTATCAGAATATTCAGAAACAGGAAAAAAAAAGAGAAACAGTAAATCTATAACCATTTTAAGAAGAAGAAAACGTAGTTTAATAGACTTAAGAGAATGGATTTCTGGCTCAGATTGGGGGTAATAACATTGTCCAAATTTCGTCATCATCATTAGGGGGTAGCACCAGCTCAAGTGAAGGGTTGAGAATGAGAAGAAGGATCCCAAATGGTAACATACCCAATGGAAACATTGTCCGGCAAGACATTATTCGGGACGTTGGTGACATTGGAGAGATCGGAGGAGACAATGAAGCAGGGGATTTTAATACTCCCTCCGTTTCAATGATATCTTCCACTTTAAAAGTGGCACATTTCTTAAGAAAAATAATAAAATATATAAAAGTAGGGAAGAAGTAAGTAGGCCACCTAGATAAGAGAGAAATGTGATAACCAAAAAAGAAAGTGGAAGGAATCAAAAAAATTGTTCAAAAAAGAAATGTGGAAGATATCAATGAAACAGAAGAAGTATCTCGGAACAACCTCCTAGGATGGGTTTGGATGATGAATTCGATAATGAATCGAGGCTACCACGGGCAGGGGCGATCCTTACTCTTGACCCGGAGGTGATAAGGAAGAATACGGAACTTTATAGCAAGTGTGTTTTGGGATTCATGGTAGATTACAGGGAATTTGATGCATTTGCCATTAATTTGACAATTGATGCTAAATGGACTACGAGAGGTGTGGTAACAAACTTCAAGATGGACGACCTGTTCATCTTTTACTGCGATGACGATAGGGATAGGCAAGATATTATTTAAAGAAGTGTGGCCTCCTTTTTATGGGGGCTTGATGGTTTTTCGGGAATGGGAAATGAAAATGGTGTCGAGGACTGTGAGATTCCCGATGGCTAATTGATGTGTGCTAAATTTGGACCGTTTTTCCTCCCATTTAGACTCGTTTTGTCCTCGTTTTGCGAGATTAGAGTGCGATTATCGCCTTATTTGGAGTCTTTCTCGCATTAGCGTCCCTCTTGTGCGTTTTACGTGTTTTTGGTAGTTTTTCTATCAATTTTGATAGGATTTGACGCCGAAAGCATGATCGAGTTTCCACAAGCACAAAAGAGGGGAATACCGTCTGATAAGCAAAGCACAAAACTTAATGTTCAAAGTCATCCAATCATACGACGAAGAATGAGACAACAAAAGAGGCCAGAAAAACCATCGGGTGCAGTTTCACCCGATGAGAAACGACCGGGCGAAGTTTCGCCCGACGGTAATTCCGCCTCCCCGAAGATCTTCAGGAAAACTTCTCCACCGGGCGAAATGACCGGGCGAAACTTTCACCCATTGGGGGAAGTTTCGCCCGACGGTAAAGATGTAAAAAAAACGCAAAACTGGAAGGAAGTCCACAGGGTGAAACCACCGGGTGAAGTTTCACCCGACGGTATTGGTCCGTGTATGGCAGATTTCGCAGGGTGAAGTTTCACCATATGAAGAATCAAAGGGCAGACTAATGGAGCAAAAAGTTGGATTTGGGCTTGAGTTTAAGGATATATTAAGGCTTTACTATATATATTGATGCCCTAGTTAGTTGCACATAAGCTCTCACTTAGCATTTCATTAGAACACGTTACTACCATTCATTTTATTAGATCATTTTTCTCTAGCTTAGTTAGTAAGCAAGAGTTCTTCATAATTTTCATCAATTTCTTTTCTCTAAATCTTTACTTAAGCTTTGTAGAAGAATTCTAGTTGTTTTTATTGAAGATTCTTGGAGATTATTAAAGAATTAGTGACAAATTTTTTGTTCTCTTCATCAAGCTTCATTTTATTTCATTTATGCAATCTTCTTCTTTATTGTTGATCTTCTTCAATAGTTGGTATATTTCTCTTCCTCTCCCTAATCTCTAGTTTAGATTTAATTTCGTTCTTTCATTATTGCACCGTTTTTACTTGCATCGTTTTTAGATCATTCTATATTTTATTTTGTTGATTGCTATTTCATTCATCATTTCGTTGTCATATTCTCTAGATTTCATTTATGTTGTTTTAGATCGCTATCTAGATAGTGATTTTCCTTATTATATTGTTGTTATTTTCTCTAGATTTAATCATTATGCTTGTTTTTGTTGTTTTCTTTATTGTTATTGTTTTATTAGTGTCCATTATGAATAGTGAGTAGATTTCTTGTTGGGGGTTTAGGGAGGAGGATCTTAGATTATTTGAATTGAGGAGTTTATGGTTAGTTACTTGCTTGTTGGTTTATCTTGTTTGAGGTTGTTGTGTCATTGTTGTTTTAGTCTGACCAACTAGACCGATCTTGACTCATTTCTATCAATATGGGGAAATTTGGGGTAGAAATTATCTTAACTTGAGACTTACCTTTCTTCACCGCGAAAGCGGGTTTTTAGGTGAGTTGGGTGAAGAAACCGAAAGGTGGCATTCTCCCTCTACTAATGTTGTGACCGACCCGATTCCAATTTTCTTAGACCCCATTTTCCAAATCCCGACTTCCCCCTAACACATTTTCTCTATTTGATCATCTTTTGTCATTTATTGCATTTTAGTATATACTCGACCCTTAAAACCCCCACTAGATCCCAAACACGTCGCTTTTACTCAATTCTGTTCCGTTCCTTGTGGACCGACCTCGACTTACCACGAATACACTAGTTGTTTTTGTGTTATTACGAGTCATACAAATATTGTTTGATCCCCCATCTTTGTCAAACGACCGATCCGATTGGGAAGCAATCAAAATGGCGCCGTAGCCGGGGAACGGTGTAATACCCGTCGTGTATTACGAGTATTTCCTACTTAATCCAGACCTCTTAAATGGGTAATATTATATATAATTGGTTAATTCATTTAGGTTAACCCGATCAGTTAAACGATTTCCAATAACCGTATAAGGTTTTGTCAAACCCGTTTCCCGAGCCCGAGTTTAAAAAAAAAAGAAAAAGAAAAGAAAATAAACAAATCCTTGAGCCCAACTCAAATAAAAACCCACGTAGTGTAGGTTTACTGCTATTGCTGCACTACTTGCACACAATCCCTCATTATTATTCTTCTTATGCCGCCCTCCTTTACCCCTTGTAATTCCTAGCCGTCAAACTCTTTCACCGCACGCCTTACCCATTTCAATAGCCCTTGTCTTCAACTTCCACCTCCGGCCATTGTTGTTTCAGCCGGAGGAGTTGGTTCCCAGTTTGTCCTGATTTCTATATCGTCTGCCTCCCTTGTTTCCGTGTATTGGTTGTGCATTGTGGGTCGTTCTACTTGAGGCTAGCAGCGTAGTCTTGGTTGTGGGTTGAACATACAAAGGACGTGAGGTATGTGTCGGTTCATGCTTATTGTGTCGAGTTGGTCATAGCGGGTTATTATTATTATTGTTATCATGTCGAGTCGTCGGGTTGTTCTTATGGTCGTACGTGGTTGTTATGTTGGAGTTTGGTGTTGCTGGTTGAGGGAGTGCTAAGAGAGTTTGTCGTGAGATATTGTGTTGGTTGTCGGTGACCCGTTATTTTCTATTACCGTTATGTCACGGTATTGTCATGCTACGGTGCACTACTGGGGGTTTCGTACTGCTGCTCTTGTTGTCACTTGTTGTATCGTCATGCTGTTATATCAGGGTAGATTATCACGTGGGGTACTGATACTTGATGATAAGATTGAGTTAAGACTCTCGAGGGCAAGGAGTCGGTCGGTCCATGTTATAATTTAATTAGCTCGAGTCGGTTTCCCTTTACAAGTTAATTACGTTAGGTTCGATATTAACGTAAGTATATAATATTTTACTAGGATCGGACTTTGTAGAGTTTTCGTGGTGATCTGTACTACCAACACGGTGGTGATCTGCTGACTAGGTAAGGTTTTCCTTACTTGGAATATGTTAATAATATAATGTCGTACGAGCTATGTATTTTTGATATGATATTGATATGAATGAGATTGAGTAGTATAGCGAAATCCTGACCGGGAGGTCCATTGAGTAGTATAGCGAAATCCTGGCCGGGAGGCCCATTGAGTAGTATAGCTAAATCATGGTAGGCTTGAAGCCTATCGAGTAGTATAGCGAAAATTGTTGGTACCGTGAAGTACTGAGAATATGAAGATGATATTATTGATTGGTACCGATGATGGTACTGAGATGATTGAGACTGGATGTTTATATTACGTACATGTGTTATGATTTTAGCATGTTCTAACCGTTTTCTCTGTCTATACTGTCACCCTATTTATTGGGGGCCTGTGGTGATCCAATTGATATTTCCAATCAATTGGGGAGCAGTCTATAATACAGGTTATGTATATTGCGATGTGTCTGGATGCGGGGATGCTTGCACGGGATTGGGGTGAACGCGATAATGACCCTGGTTGTAGCACGAGTTAATGCGTAGGTATTCTTGTTTATATAGGTTGTACAGCTCCCACTGCGTAACCAGAGATGTAATAGTTATTGAGTTGTAATGTTTAAATCAGATGGTCGGTTTGGCATTCATATGGTATTGTAATGAGATACTACCTCGGGAAACCGAGATGGTAACATCTCTATTTACCCGGGAATGTCTTGGTAAGGCTCCTGGGCAAGTGGGGGTGTTACAAAGTGGTAGCCGTCAAACACTTTCACCGCACGCCTTACCCATTTCAATAGCCCTTGTCTTCAACTTCCACCTCCGGCCATTGTTGTTTCAGCCGGAGGAGTTGGTTCCCAGTTTGTCCTGAGTTCTATATCGTCTGCCTCCCTTGTTTCCGTGTATTGGTTGCGCATTGTGGGTCGTTCTACTTGAGGCTAGCAGCGTAGTCTTGGTTGTGGGTTGAACATACAAAGGACGTGAGGTATGTGTCGGTTCATGCTTATTGTGTCGAGTTGGTCATAGCGGGTTATTATTATTATTGTTATCATGTCGAGTCGTCGGGTTGTTCTTATGGTCGTACGTGGTTGTTATGTTGGAGTTTGGTGTTGCTGGTTGAGGGAGTGCTAAGAGAGTTTGTCGTGAGATATTGTGTTGGTTGTCGGTGACCCGTTATTTTCTATTACCGTTATGTCACGGTATTGTCATGCTACGGTGCACTACTGGGGGTTTCGTACTGCTGCTCTTGTTGTCACTTGTTGTATCGTCATGCTGTTATATCAGGGTAGATTATCACGTGGGGTACTGATACTTGATGATAAGATTGAGTTAAGACTCTCGAGGGCAAGGAGTCGGTCGGTCCATGTTATAATTTAATTAGCTCGAGTCGGTTTCCCTTTACAAGTTAATTACGTTAGGTTCGATATTAACGTAAGTATATAATATTTTACTAGGATCGGACTTTGTAGAGTTTTCGTGGTGATCTGTACTACCAACACGGTGGTGATCTGCTGACTAGGTAAGGTTTTCCTTACTTGGAATATGTTAATAATATAATGTCGTACGAGCTATGTATTTTTGATATGATATTGATATGAATGAGATTGAGTAGTATAGCGAAATCCTGACCGGGAGGTCCATTGAGTAGTATAGCGAAATCCTGGCCGGGAGGCCCATTGAGTAGTATAGCTAAATCATGGTAGGCTTGAAGCCTATCGAGTAGTATAGCGAAAATTGTTGGTACCGTGAAGTACTGAGAATATGAAGATGATATTATTGATTGGTACCGATGATGGTACTGAGATGATTGAGACTGGATGTTTATATTACGTACATGTGTTATGATTTTAGCATGTTCTAACCGTTTTCTCTGTCTATACTGTCACCCTATTTATTGGGGGCCTGTGGTGATCCAATTGATATTTCCAATCAATTGGGGAGCAGTCTATAATACAGGTTATGTATATTGCGATGTGTCTGGATGCGGGGATGCTTGCACGGGATTGGGGTGAACGCGATAATGACCCTGGTTGTAGCACGAGTTAATGCGTAGGTATTCTTGTTTATATAGGTTGTACAGCTCCCACTGCGTAACCAGAGATGTAATAGTTATTGAGTTGTAATGTTTAAATCAGATGGTCGGTTTGGCATTCATATGGTATTGTAATGAGATACTACCTCGGGAAACCGAGATGGTAACATCTCTATTTACCCGGGAATGTCTTGGTAAGGCTCCTGGGCAAGTGGGGGTGTTACAAAGTGGTAGCCGTCAAACACTTTCACCGCACGCCTTACCCATTTCAATAGCCCTTGTCTTCAACTTCCACCTCCGGCCATTGTTGTTTCAGCCGGAGGAGTTGGTTCCCAGTTTGTCCTGAGTTCTATATCGTCTGCCTCCCTTGTTTCCGTGTATTGGTTGCGCATTGTGGGTCGTTCTACTTGAGGCTAGCAGCGTAGTCTTGGTTGTGGGTTGAACATACAAAGGACGTGAGGTATGTGTCGGTTCATGCTTATTGTGTCGAGTTGGTCATAGCGGGCTATTATTATTATTATTGTTATCATGTCGAGTCGTCGGGTTGTTCTTATGGTCGTACGTGGTTGTTATGTTGGAGTTTGGTGTTGCTGGTTGAGGGAGTGCTAAGAGAGTTTGTCGTGAGATATTGTGTTGGTTGTCGGTGACCCGTTATTTTCTATTACCGTTATGTCACGGTATTGTCATGCTACGGTGCACTACTGGGGGTTTCGTACTGCTGCTCTTATTGTCAGTTGTTGGTAAAAGAGAATTTTAACTTGTGAAAGGTGGTTGACGAACGTTGGGGGTAGAACCCCTCGTGACCAGAGGTATATATGGGTGAGTAAGTGGGAAAACCTTAATGAAACATGAACGAAGGTTATTTTGGCATGATGCCAAATGGAACTGGTGGTCGTGAAATGACCAAGTGATGTCATGTATATGAGAATGCATTGAAAATCTTTATGACGGATTGCATGAGTTGATTGTAAATGTTACCAACTTACTCACCCCTGGTGGGAGCTTACAAGTATATTCATTAGAAAAGCTCGTGGTGTTCTTAGTTAATTGAATAACGTATTATATGATAAGATCGAGGAGTGAACTCGTAGGTGTCACGATAGTGTCGTGTAGTATAGTATAGTATATGCGTTGGGTAAAGACTAGGATCATTGAACTTCGGGACGAAGTTCCTTATAAGGAGGGTAGATTGTCATACCCATTGTTTTCTATTTTATGTTTGCTTAGCGATCGTGTCTTTCACAGCATGATAAGTTGGATCAGTTGTCATTAGTTTTAAATGTGCGCATATCATTAATCAGTAGCACGTGAGAGACAGGTACAACAGTTGGTCGTGTGATGAGTCAGATGGGGTAGTCGAGCTGTGTAATTCATACAAAGTTTTGGTTAGTCGTGATCAGAGATGTTATTGGGTGGATCCTAAACTTCGGGACGAAGTTCCTTGTAAGATGGGTAGACTGTAATATCACGTCCTGCTTACCCAAGTTACGTCACGTATGTCAGTAGTTTGGTGATCGGTTGATCAGTCAATTTGTGATTAGTTCGTCGGTCAAGTTGGTATAATTAGTCGTTCTGTAACGGGAGTTGAACTTCGGGACAAAGTTCCTTATAAGGAGGGTAGATTGTAATACCCGTCGTGTATTACGAGTATTTCCTACTTAATCCGGACCTCTTAAATGGGTAATATTATATATAATTGGTTAATTCATTTAGGGTTAACCCGATCAGTTAAACGATTTCCAATAACCGTATAAGGTTTTGTCAAACCCGTTTCCCGAGCCCGAGTTTAAAAAAAAAAGAAAAAGAAAAGAAAATAAACAAATCCTTGAGCCCAACTCAAATAAAAACCCACGTAGTGTAGGTTTACTGCTATTGCTGCACTACTTGCACACACTCCCTCATTATTATTCTTCTTATGCCGCCCTCCTTTACCCCTTGTAATTCCTAGCCGTCAAACTCTTTCACCGCACGCCTTACCCATTTCAATAGCCCTTGTCTTCAACTTCCACCTCCGGCCATTGTTGTTTCAGCCGGAGGAGTTGGTTCCCAGTTTGTCCTGATTTCTATATCGTCTGCCTCCCTTGTTTCCGTGTATTGGTTGCGCATTGTGGGTCGTTCTACTTGAGGCTAGCAGCGTAGTCTTGGTTGTGGGTTGAACATACAAAGGACGTGAGGTATGTGTCGGTTCATGCTTATTGTGTCGAGTTGGTCATAGCGGGTTATTATTATTATTGTTATCATGTCGAGTCGTCGGGTTGTTCTTATGGTCGTACGTGGTTGTTATGTTGGAGTTTGGTGTTGCTGGTTGAGGGAGTGCTAAGAGAGTTTGTCGTGAGATATTGTGTTGGTTGTCGGTGACCCGTTATTTTCTATTACCGTTATGTCACGGTATTGTCATGCTACGGTGCACTACTGGGGGTTTCGTACTGCTGCTCTTGTTGTCACTTGTTGTATCGTCATGCTGTTATATCAGGGTAGATTATCACGTGGGGTACTGATACTTGATGATAAGATTGAGTTAAGACTCTCGAGGGCAAGGAGTCGGTCGGTCCATGTTATAATTTAATTAGCTCGAGTCGGTTTCCCTTTACAAGTTAATTACGTTAGGTTCGATATTAACGTAAGTATATAATATTTTACTAGGATCGGACTTTGTAGAGTTTTCGTGGTGATCTGTACTACCAACACGGTGGTGATCTGCTGACTAGGTAAGGTTTTCCTTACTTGGAATATGTTAATAATATAATGTCGTACGAGCTATGTATTTTTGATATGATATTGATATGAATGAGATTGAGTAGTATAGCGAAATCCTGACCGGGAGGTCCATTGAGTAGTATAGCGAAATCCTGGCCGGGAGGCCCATTGAGTAGTATAGCTAAATCATGGTAGGCTTGAAGCCTATCGAGTAGTATAGCGAAAATTGTTGGTACCGTGAAGTACTGAGAATATGAAGATGATATTATTGATTGGTACCGATGATGGTACTGAGATGATTGAGACTGGATGTTTATATTACGTACATGTGTTATGATTTTAGCATGTTCTAACCGTTTTCTCTGTCTATACTGTCACCCTATTTATTGGGGGCCTGTGGTGATCCAATTGATATTTCCAATCAATTGGGGAGCAGTCTATAATACAGGTTATGTATATTGCGATGTGTCTGGATGCGGGGATGCTTGCACGGGATTGGGGTGAATGCGATAATGACCCTGGTTGTAGCACGAGTTAATGCGTAGGCATTCTTGTTTATATAGGTTGTACAGCTCCCACTGCGTAACCAGAGATGTAATAGTTATTGAGTTGTAATGTTTAAATCAGATGGTCGGTTTGACATTCATATGGTATTGTAATGAGCTACTACCTCGCGAAACCAAGATGGTAACATCTCTATTTACCCGGGAATGTCTTGGTAAGGCTCCTGGGCAAGTGGCTTGGGCTTTTTACGGAGTACAAATCTCACAAAACTAACCTCAAATTCAGGCCCAGTGGGTCGTTGCCAATCAAATAAGACTAATTTGGGTCAAAACCGACACAAAACCGTCTTTTAGCGACCGGGTCAAACCCCGGTCAAAGTCGTTTCCGAAACACAAAAATAGCCATGCAAACATCAAGAGTCCAACCCAAATACAAGACCCACAAAATACCCAACCCAGGGTCCAAAAAACCGGACCCCTTCGTTTCAGCTGACCCACTCGATCGAGTGTCAGCCCACTCGATCGAGTGGGCCCTCAAATAAGCCCATTTGCGCTGCTTTGGGCCACTCGACCGAGTCAGCAGGGTACTCGGTCGAGTAGCCCTAGGTCGGGTAGGGGGAGCATTCCTATATATACCTCCCTTTGCATGCACAAAAAAAAACTTTCGAAACCCTAACTTTTACAACCCTAATCTACCTTCAAGAACCCTAATTACTATCTTCTTCAACCCTAAACCCTAGCATCTAGGAATCAAAACCTAAACCGCCATAACTCCGTCTACATCTCGATACTTCCGTGCAAGCCACAACTAACGAGTTCCGTCCGAGAACAAGAAACATGTAGGTTGAGGGTGAAATAATCCCGATTTCTTCTCCCTTTCTCTCCCTCGTCTCGTCCGTCCCTTTCGTCGTCGTCATCGTCGTCTTTTATTTATTCGTATTGTTGCGTCTATAATATCGATAGTACTACTAATATAAGACATTAACATACTTGCGGATTCGTGTCGAGCGTGAATGATGACGGGATAAGGAAATCCGAATATACAAGGGTGCTTCACCCGACGTTGCCGGTCGCTTATCCCGACACCCCGAACGCTTGATTGTTGAAGCGAGTCAACATCAATAAAATCGTCTCTTTTTATTCTTGTCGCGTCATTATCGTCATAATTGTCGCACATTCATCAATTTTAAAACTATTTTCGAATCAATTCTTTTTAATTAAGTCGAAACCTGTTGATGCGGATCCGACATCACACAATCCGTAAGGATTTATCGTGATGCCGGGATGCGAAGGGAATCAAGTCAAAATCCTTTTAGTTCAAGCGAATCTAAAGTGTCGATCTATTAGATTCGATACCAACTCAATAGTTGGATGTTGGATCTAAACGATTTAGTAAATAAATCTAACTAACACGAATTCATTGATGCTAAAAATAGTGATCACATAATTTGAAAGAATTAATTACGACACTATAAACGCGGAGAAAATCTATTTCGTTCTAGTTCGATTTAAACGACTCACAACATATTTGTTTAGACTTCACTCTAAGTATTCGGTATTGGTCCAATAATCAAACACCGGGTACAATGAGCATCGAAAATCGGGATCGAGAACAGCCGGCCACACGAGTCGCATGGGTTTCGTGCGAGTCGCATGGCTGCGCGAGTCGCGCCACTCTTGCGCGGGTGGCGCGGATCCCTGAAAACCGTGACACAAAAGAAGTTATTTCGTCTTAATTCAATTAACAACAATTCTTCCGACATCTTCTTCTTAAGGCACACTCAAAATATTCGATACCGATCTCATAATCGAGTATGGAATATGGCGAGTATCGAGAGATTCTGGTCGAGTATAAATCCCATTGTATTTCTACACGACCTAGCGAATCGTTGATTTTCAAACACGAAAGCAACTTTCGAAAATAAAATCTAAACGAATCTTGATTCGTACAGGTACCACTCGACCGAGTGTTTAGCCCACTCGATCGAGTGGCACCCCAAAAATCGGGCAGAACTCTTTTTTTCGAGACCACTCGGTCGAGTCCCTCAATGGCTCGATCGAGTGGCTCCTGGTTTGTCAAAACCGCGAGTCTTTCAACATCCTTTAAGTCCCGATTAAATATTTTCAATGACTTCGGTCAACGCGTGTCAAGTCAATTACGTGTCATGCTACTCTTTCTAAAAATCATGCATCATGTCGTTCACATCATTCTATAGCATTTTTATGTTATTTGCAAACCGTTATGATCGTTATTACCGTTACTAACTTGTTTGCTTATGTCTTTTCGATTTATTTCCGTTATTTGTTTTATTGTACTAAAATGAATCTCGCATGCTAAATATAACTTTGACGTTAATTTTAGATGCATTAACTCGACTTAGAAACCCATTCAAATTTTCGCATGTTTAGGTAAAACATTGTTTGCATATCATCTCATCGTATTACTAACGCGCGTATTAAAACATCAAACGGTATCTTAGTAGAGGCCGCTAATGTGCGGGCGGGGTTGGGTGTTCTTTGTGAACTTCCCAACACGTAACCTCACCCCTTACTCAGAATCTCGGTTTCCGGATACCCGAAACCGTTGGCGCACGAGAGTCATTCAATACACGGTATCCGATAATGTCGGTATCGATATCAAATGCAAAGGGACGATCCAAATAAACTCTGACATCTGAATAGGCCATACTTTGTGAATGGCCCACTAAGATATAGAGTGGGTTCGAACGGGCCCGAACTCCCACAAAGTTCAGTGGCGACTCCACTTCGATTTAAATTTTAATTCGACCCATCTCATATGGTGATTCATTCGCCTCCCCAAACCAGCGCGTGGCCGCGTCGGGGTGGACCTATGTCATGTCCACAATTTGGCGACTCCGCTGGGGATTAACTGATGCGTGACTTACCATCGGCATCCTCAGGGTGAGACTTGAATAGAAATCGTTTGACTAGTACAATACGCGTTTTAGTTTTACGGTTCATGCATAACCCCGTATTTTCTCGGGCCGGTACTGGTGACCGACGTCCCACTATACCGTGATGTACTCCAATATGGATATGTCAAAGGTGTTCATAGTCGATTCGTATGGGTTTCGCGGCATGTTCTGAGCTCAACTCGACTTAGAAAGTTCGTCCCGATTCACGGATAGGCTATGTGCACTGGTATAGACCCTTTATAGACCGACCGAGACTTAGCGTAGAGCATACATGGCGTCATTATTATGCTTGCGTGACTATGTGCTACTTTGTTTCTAAGGTCGTTTTTCAAAAACCGTCAATTTTTCAAAAATTGCATCTTTTTTCAAAATATCCATTTTCAAAACCCGGGACGTATACCGAATTTAGGACTTATGATTTTACTCAAAATAGCCCATTTCTAGCCGGTATTCTGCCCATTTCAAAACTCAAAAATATTTTCGAACTTTCAAAATTATGGCCCGATACACTTTCCAATTTTCGAAAAATCGGGTCCTCCACCGAGTCTTCTCGGATTTTCCAAAAAAATCCCTTTTCAAAACCTTTCTCTTCTTAGGACTTCCCATATTTAGCAGTGTCAGGTCGTGTCATAAGTCGTCGAAGTCTTTAGCGTCGAAACTCTGTCGATCTTACATCACGAGTTTCCTCCCTATCCCAGTCCGCCTTATTTGACTAAGGCATGGCCCACCTACGTAAGACATACTCCTACAAGGGAAGGCCCGTTTACACAATCGAGTCCAAAGTCTGGGGATGTCTCACGTGGACCTTCCTTCGAACAGGACCCGACCCACATTGCCGGATTCTAAAGGAGGCCCATCTTTCACAAGTCACCCGTTTAGGTGTCTTTTCCGAGTCTTTTCCTTTTCAGTCTTTCCTTTGCTCGGGATGTACTTTTTATTCCAGGGTCTGGGCTAATTTCTGATTACGCGGTATTCTTACAGATATGCCACCGTTAACCAGACGCCAGAAAATGCAAGCAACTCTGGATCAACTGACCGCCGCACTGGCCAAGATCGAGACTCAATTGACTGCCATCCAGACCGACCAAACGAGCCTTGCCACCCGTTTGAGCGTCGTGGAGAAAGGGACTCCTGTCACGGGATCAGAGCCCACCGGGCCCATATGTAATCCCCTAAAAATTCTAGCGCGATACAGTGGCGGAAACACTGTAGAGTCGGGATTAAAACACACAGAACTATGTCTTAATAAATTAAATTGGTAAAGTCCAACATGCGCCATACATAAAAATGGCTAAAATATAAAACAATCCGTAAAAAGGTTAAACAATCCTTAAGACATGATTAAAAAAAAACAGCAGGATTCAAGAATGCTCGCTAGCCCACACCCACCGGAAAATAAACACGTATACCTGCCATGTTAAAACATAACAACCACAATCAGTGGGGAGCAACGTCAACGTTCTCCCAGCCGTATAACAGGATTTTAAAACAGTAATTACTAATATAGGAAAAATAGTAAAAGTGGAAAACATTAAAACAGCGTAATAAAATAAGTTTTAGCGTAAAACAAATTAATAAAAAGGGTTGCCGAAGAAACATAAAGATATTTGCCAACCTGCGTCAATTTATATCTATAATAAATAAAATAATCAAAATGGTGTTATGGATAGGATTAATGTAGAATCTAGACTTTCACTAGGATAATACTAAAAACTAGTTTCGAGAACTTAGTCAAAACAAATTAGACTTTGGTCTCTAACTAGGCAACTCAACTATAACAGGACTGCGTGCAGCGAGGTCCTGGCTTAAGTAATGTACACCCCTCCTGGACACCAACCGTAATCCAGTTCAACCCGACGGCGTCTTACACGATGCGATATCTAAGTTTAAGGTCAAAATATACACACTCCTGAGCACAAACCATGCTCAGTTCAACGACCAATGTGTCTCAACATAGACACACCAGCTTTATAGTTGATGGCAAAACGTACACCCCAGACTATATTACTCTAAACCCACACTTGTCCTTATTCCATAACTCCAAAACAAACCATTATCGATATTTAAAAGATGTATTCATCATAAACAATATGTGGATAAAAGAAGTAAACATTTATATTCTAAAAGAGGAAACTTTCTATTTTAGGAAACTTCTATTTTAGGAAACTTCTATTTTAGGAAACTTTACTAAAAATAGCATCATATCAAAGTAGTGAAAATATTAGTTCATACTAATACCACATTTTAGTAAACGATATAGATTTATAAAACTAATACTTTCGGCCTTAACGATATTAATTATTAAAGTAAGAACATTTGATTTTATGAAATTATTAAAATATCGTGTAAGTGGTATAAAATGATTAGAAACATCTTAAATATTTTAATATTACTAATTAGGGTGTTCTCAAAAGTTATAAAGCTAAAATTCCCTAATTATTATTAGTTTCGACGATAAAATTATAAATAGGATTTTACGGCAAACATCAATTTAAATATTTGAACGTCTTTATTTAATTAAACCAACAAATATATTTAGAGTATGTTAAGGGATGATTTAACTCTTAAAGTTTCAGATTTAAATACTTTCAAAATTGCTGGAAAAATAATTCTTTTAGGTAAGACGAAGCAATTTAGCGATAAATCACAATTTGTCCGAAATCAATATTTATTAATTAAAGACTATAATAAATAGTACAAAAATTACGTAAAATAGTTAAATTATATTTATGGACATTCTGTCCAGAAAATAAAATTTCCAGAATTCTAAAAACTCGGTTTTTAAAGCGTTTTCTCGTTAATCGTCCAATCTCGACAATAACGATTAATAAAAATAGTAATTACAAAACGATTTAAGTATTAATATCCCAAAAATTATTATTACACTTTAAAATCCTAATTTTACAGAATATAAATTTTTTCCAGATTTTTCCAAAACCCAGATTCAACAAATTTCAACAAAACCGTCATTTAAACCCGTTTTCGCAATTAACGATTTTATTAACAAACCTATCGTTCCAAACATTTTATTAAGGCACTAAAAATCATAATAATACATTTTAATATGAAATCATCAGAATCATAAATTTTTCCAGATTTAAACCAAAGACCAGAAATCGAGAATTTAAACAACAAACACGGTTTTAACGATAAACGATGATTTAAAGTGATTAATTAATTCATCCACTTAAAAATTCCGAAAAATTATGAGAAAATTCATAAAATTCTATTTCACCAGAAAGTTTTACCACGTCAAAAATAAGATTAAAATAAAATGTTTAAGTACTAGAACTAAAAATCGGTTTTCAATCGTTTTTGTCCGAAAACGAGAATAATTCAATAATCGATATCAAAAATATCAGAAAAATACTAAATTACTAAAAATCATCAAAAACAACATTTTTCCAGAATATAAATATATATTACATGTTTAGGCCGATTATTACGATTTTACAAATTATTATAACAATTTAATCGTTAATCTCGTAAAAACGATAAAAATATCGAAACATGCAAAATTTCAACTTTAAAATTTTTTCCAGAATTCGTGACATACATATATTGCCAAAATAAAATATAAAAATATATACATGCAAATACTCAATTAAAACCTTGAAATACCGAGTAACATCGACGTTACCTCTACTCCAAGTCTGAATCAACGATGTATTCGTCGGCTTCGGGATCGTCCAAAAATCCTACCAACACGAAAATCATGGCAGAAAATACCATGAGAAAACTAAAAAAAAACAAGGTAAAAATTGATCGAAAATGATGTCGATTAATACCTTAACGAAGGAATCGGAAAGAGGATGATTATGACGATAAGAATGATGCGATTGAGACTAGAAATGGAGCAAAAAATTTGCCTAGAATGGCTAAGGGTCACACGGCCAAAAGAGAGGAGAAGAGAGTGATGAATATTTTTGGTGAATGTAAAAGAAATGAATGTAGAGAGTAAAGGTGGAGATGGGTGATACAATACTTAAAAGAGTAAGCATGAATTAAGGCTTTCAAAAAAAAAGAATACAAGAGTGTACCTAGACCATAAGTTGGCCGGCCAAATGGGATAAGAGAGGGAGTAAGAAAAGCTTTGACATAAATGCTACAATGAATGAAAATGATTTATCTTATGATTACGTTTTAATGTGATAAAATGAATCGTTTAAATAAAATGTAATAAAACTTGTGACCAAGAGCTTAGTCGGTCCAAAATGTGAGAAAACAGTCTCAAATAATTTATAAGTTGATAAAAAGTATAATCGTAAAATAGTTAAAGGCATTTCAAAGTAATTCGAGTAAACCTCGCGTAAGAAAATAATTATTCGCGAAGCTTCGTAATAAAATCATAAATGGCTTGTTTTTAGTAACTAAAATATATCTTAGTAGAAAATATTCCATAAACGTATTCAAACATTTTTAGGAAAAAGAAATAACTTAAATCTAAGCTTAAAAATATCAATTCGGAGAGAAATAGAATTCCTCGTGGAAAAATTACTTAGTTTACGAAGAAATCAAATAAATGGATTTAAAAGAATTTTAAATCTTTAAAAATTAAAAATAGAAATTATTAAACTCAAAAATTAAAATAAAGCTTAGTAAAATGATAAAATATGAGGCCAAAAGTGACAGAGTTAAGACGGAGTCCTAACGGAAAGAATAAAAATGCTTAGGAAAAATAGCGGGTGTTACACCATAGCTGAACTAATCAGCGACGTTCGCAAGCTTGAAGAACAAGTCCACTTGTCAACAAGCAACTCGATCCATACGGAGAATGCTCGCTCCTAC
Organism: Agrostemma githago; assembly: GCA_958450325.1. Lineage (NCBI taxonomy): Eukaryota > Viridiplantae > Streptophyta > Magnoliopsida > Caryophyllales > Caryophyllaceae > Agrostemma > Agrostemma githago. The sequence goes on from OY288242.1 coordinate 43,820,232, forward strand.
TCGCCTTTGAATGACGAGTTACCCGCCAACCTCAACCTTACGGGGATACCGATGTTTGAGGGTACTGAAGACCCGGTCCATCATATCCGGGCTTTCAAAGAATTCATGGCCGTTAAGGGGATGAAGTCCACCATGTTCAAACATTTGTTCGCTTCCTCCCTCGAGAAGCATCCCAAAGCCTGGTACTACAGGCTCGATTCCAAGAAGTATAGTAACATGGGAAGTTCAATGTGATCATTGTGGCAATTATGACCATGATTCTAGCTCTTGTATTCTTAATGAAGAAACTTATTTTGAAGAGTCAAATGAAGTCTAACCTATACAAGTGTTTGGGAAAAGACCTCAATTTGATCCCTTTTCCAATACTTACAATGCTGGCATAAGGTTTCATCCCAATTTTTCTTATGGGAACCAAAATGTCCAAAACCCGATGCCACGTGTCCAAGGGAGTCAACTGAGATCCTTTAACCAAAGTCAACAAAGGCCCTTTAATCAAGGTCCTCCAAAGATGCCCCCATATTTGCCTCCTCACCAAAGGAGCAACTTCAATCAACAAGGTAGCAACTTCCATGTTCCAAACAATTACAAGAATTACCGTAATCAACATGGTAATAACTTTAATCATGGATACAATCAAGAGTTCTAAGGTAGTTTTCAAGGTAATCAAGGTTACAATCAACAACCATTCAATCAACTCTCTCAATCTTATGGCCAATCAAGTAATTTTCAATATGGTCAAGGAGAAGTTCCATGGGATAACACTAGTGATTTGCAAAGAGCCATTGGGCATTTATGGAGTAAGAATCTAGATACCAAAGCAAGGCTAAAGGTTTGAGAATCACAAGAAGCAACAAAAGCCTTAGCCGCCCCAATTCATCCACTCCATGGTTTGCCCGGGCAACCCCAAAACCCGAGAGACCCTCCACACCAAGCAAATGTCGTCATTTTGAGAGGTCGCAAAGAACTTGAGGACCCGTATAAGAACTTGAACTTGAACACCAAAAGCACCACAACCAAAGTGAGTCAACAAAGTGAACCATAAGCAACATCTCCCACTTCCCCCCAAACAAAACCGGGGAATACAAGCAAAGTTTGATATTCTCCAAAATGCGGAGATTGAACAAAGAGAACTTAAAAGAAAGAAAAAGGAAAAAATGGAAGCGGAAGAAGCAAAAAGAAAAGAGGCTGAGCATTTAGCCGAGGAAGAAGAAGAATCCAATGTTCCACCGCCTCCCACTTTTGTCCTACCATTGCCTTTTCCCGAACGAGCTAAACCACATAAGGAGAATGCCCAATTTAGCCATTTTGTGGATATGTCGAAGTAAGTGGAGGTAGCTTTACCCTTCACCGAGGTAATTTCTCAAATGCCCCTTTATTCTAAGTTTTTGAAAGAAGTCTTGACTAAAAAGAGAACAATAGAGGATAAAGAATGTGTCCCTCTTATGACACAGTGTAGTGTCATTCTTATGAATCAAATGCTAAAGAAACTAGAGGATCCCGGTAGCTTTTCCATCTCTTGTCGGGTTGGAAATGTTGTTGTTAATCAAGCTTTGTGTGACCTAGGGGCTAGTGTTAGTTTATTACCTCATTCTATTGCTAAGAGACTTAGTGTGGGGGAAAAGAGACCCACTAGTATGTCAATTCAACTTGCGGATAGGTCCGTCAAGTACCCACTTGGGATACTCGAGGATGTACCCGTACAAGTTGGTACTTTTTTCATTCCGTCCGACTTTGTTGTCATGGATATGCCCGAAGACACTATTACCCCCATTATCTTATGTCGACCTTTTATGGATACCGGTGGTACTATTGTCGATGTAAAGAATGGAAAGTTGTCATTTAAGATAGGGAACGAGTCAGTAGAGTTTTCCCTTTCTCAAGCTCTTAAACAACCAATGATTGAACAAACGTACTCCATTGAAGTTACTGATAGTTTGGTTGAGTATAGCTTGATAGATGATGATAAGCAAGAAGAAGAACCACTTGATTCCCCACCTCTTGAAGAAGAAAGCTTACTTGAAGAAAAGGTAGAACCACAACCGGTGGGTAAGAATATGATATCCTCCCCTCCTAATCTTGAACTTAAGCCACTCCTCTCTTCCCTCAAATATGCCTTACTTGAAGGAACTAATTATCCCGTTATCGTCAATGCCACACTCGATGGACCTCAATTGAAAAAACTTTTGATTGTTTTGAGAAAACATAAAAAGGCCATCAGGTATAGCATTGCCGACCTCCAAGACATAAGCCCAAATGTTTGTATACATAGGATCATCCATGATGATGACCACCGCCCTTTGGTTGAGGGTCAACGTAGGTTGAACCTCACCATGAAAGAGATTGTCATGAAGGAAGTCCTCAAGTTGTATGAGGCTAACATCATATACCCAATAACCGGAAGTAAATGGGTTAGCCCCGTACAAGTTGTACCAAAAAAAGGAGGAATGACGGTTGTAACAGGATAAAAGGGTGAGTTAATTTCTACTAGGACTATCACCGGGTTGCGCATGTGTATAGATTTTCGAAAGTTGAACACCGCTACCATCAAAGACTATTTCCCCTTCCCTTTATTGATCAGATGCTTGAACGATTGGCGCATCATTCTTACTTTTGTTTCCTCGATGGTCATTCGGGATTTCTTCAAATTCCCATTCACCATGATGACCAAGAGAAGACTACTTTCACATGTTCCTATGGCACCTATGCCTATCGAAGTATGCCATTTGGATTGTGTAGAGCGCCGGGAACATTTCAAAGATGTATGATGGCTATCATCTCCGATTTTATTGAAAAATCCGTGGAAGTTTTTATGGATAACTTTAGTGTCCATGGTACATCTTTTGATTCTTGCCTTAAAAATCTTGATCAAGTGTTAGCTTGATGTGAAGAGTATAGACTTGTTTTGAATTGGGAGAAATGTCATTTATGGTTGAACAAGGTGTTCCCCTAGGTCATATTATTTCTAGTAGAGGATTCGAAGTTGATAAGGCTAAAGTCTCCATGATTGATAACTTGCCACCACCAACAAATGTCAAAGGAGTGAGGAGTTTTCTAGGTCACGCTGGCTTTTATAGGCGGTTCATTAAAGATTTTTCTAAGATTGCCAAGCCTTTGACTTCTTTGCTTATGAAAGATGCACCTTTTGTTTTTGATGACTCGTGTCTTGAGGTCTTTTGCAGGATAAAGACCACTCTCACCACCGCCCCAATTATCAAAGCACCCGATTGGAATCTTCCATTTGAGATCATGTGTGATGCCTCCGATTTCGCCGCTGGTGCCGTTCTAGGCCAACCGGTTGATAAGAAGCTCCATGTGATATACTATGCAAGCAAAACCTTAGATGAAGCCCAATCGAGATATACCACAACCTATAAAGAGATGCTAGCCGTTGTCTATGCCATGGAAAATTTCGAACATATGTTACCGGTTCCAAAGTCATACCGATCATGCGGCGAATCGATATATCTTGTCCAAAAAGGACACAAAGTCCCAACTCTTTTGATGGGTTCTCCTTTTACAAGAATTTGACATCGAGATTAAAGACAAAGCCGGATCAGAGAACCTGGTAGCAGATCACCTTAGTAGACTAGCGGTTAGTAAAGAAAGCATTGATGATGATGGTATACCCATCAATGAAGCAATGAGAGATGAGGCCTTGATGGCCATTGAGACTATACACCTAGGTATGCCGATATCGTCAATTTTTTAGTGTCTCATTATATTTCGGTCGATTATTCCAAGCAAGAGAGGAAGAAACTACGTTATGAAGCCCGACGTTATTATTAGGATGAGCCCTAGTTGTTCCGCCGCTAAATAGATGGAATTTATCGATGATGTGTTACGGTCGACGAAGGATTTGATATTGTGAAGCACCTTTACTCGACACCTTATGGTGGACACTTGGCCAACCAAAAGACAATTGCCAAGGTTCTCCAAATCGGGTTTTGGTGGCGTTCCATGTTTAAAGATATTAGAGCCTTCATTCTCAGATGCGATGCTTGCCAAAGAAGTGGCAACATAACAAGAAGAAATGAGATGCCCTTCAACCCATCTTGGAAATTGAATTGTTCGATGTTTAGGGTATTGACTTCATAGGTCCATTCACATCTTATTTGGGCAACAAATACATCCTAGTCGCGGTTGATTATGTCTCAAAGTGGATCGAGGCCGTAGCTTCCCCTACCAATGATTCCAAGGTTGTAATCAAGCTTTTCAAGAATGTAATTTTCTCGAGATTCGGTATGCCTAGAGCCATAATAAGCGATGAAGGCTCTCATTTTAGGAAAGATACCTTTGAACATCTCCTTAGGAAATATGGTATCACTCACAAGATGTCCTTAGCCTACCACCCTCAAGCTAATGGGCAAGCCGAGATCTCCAACCATCAAATCAAAGGAATTTTGGAAAAAGTTGTGAATACACACCGAAAGGATTGGCCATTGAAGTTAAATGACGCCCTTTGGGCATTGAGAACGACTTACAAAGCGCCGATTGGAACCACTCCTTATCGTCTTGGGTATGGTAAAGCTTGTCATTTACCGTGGAATTAGAACACAGAGCCAAATGGGCTACCAAAGAGTTAAACTTTGACGAGAATATTGTTGGAAATAATCGCCTTCTCCAACTACAAGAATTGGAAGAGCTAAGACTCGAAGCCTACGAAAATTCGAAGATCTACAAGGAGCGAACGCGCAAATGGCACGATTTTCGAATAATTCGTAAAGACTTCTCCGCTGGTGATATGGTATTACTCCCTCCGATTCATTTGATTCTTTACGTTTGCTTTATCACACTTGCCGATGCACGTTTTGTTTTATTTATATTGTTATTTACACATTATTAAAAATCATAAAAGTTTGATATTCTTAATGTACTCATTAAGACGATTAAAACAAGATCCCACATGACTATGTTTTAAGTTATACACTTGAAGTTATAATAGAGATTCTCTCCACCCATGAATAGTGCCAAAAAGTAAACGTAAAGAAATAAATGAATCGGAGGGAGTACTTTTCAACTCTCGTTTTAAGCTTTTCCCCGGTAAGTTGAAATCGAAATGGTCGGGTCTGTTTGAAGTGACCAAGGTACAACCGTATGGATCGATAGAGATATCAAGCCCGGAAACCGGGAAATTTATGGTTAATGGGCAACGTTTGAAGATTTATCATCCCGGTCACGTTCGTGAGACCTTTGCTACCGTGAAAATTGGTGAGCTCCTGTTGGGGAGCGTTGTTTGACCCCCTTCTCAAAATTGATGTAGGTTTGGTGGTATCCTCAACAACCACTATGTATATATGTATCATATTCCTTGTGTTTTTAGCTTTGTTAGCTTGAGTTGAATGGATAAACTTGGATTTCATCATGGAGCATTTGTTTGGATGAAGATCAAACTTTTGGAAGAAGTTATGGAGCTTAATTTGAAGACCACAAGCATGTTTGTGGGAGAAATTGATTATGTAATGTGAGTCATGTCATTATTTGCAACTTTAGGTGATTATTAAAAAGAGCCATGAAATGGCAAGGCGAAGAAATGAAGCACAGAAGACCGCCGAGCGAAACTTTGCCCAGTGAGATTATTGACGGTTTTCCGTCGGGTGAAACTTCACCCAATGGAAATTTTGTCACGTCAAGGGATTTGCAATTTTTTTTTTCGTCGGGTGAAACTTCACCCAATGAGGTTATGACCAGACGAAACTTCGCCCTACGAAAAAATCCTAGATTTGCCAAATTTGCCAGAATTGACCAGAAGACCGTCGAGCGAAACTTCGCCCGATGAGAATTCACCGGGTAAAACTTCACCCGACGGAAAAAGTTTGCAGAAAATGATTTTCACGACGAAAACCCGTCGGGTGAAACTTCACCCGATGGTGCTCGACCGGGTGAAACTTCACCCGACGACTTTCGCCGGATCACCTACCCTATTTACTCACTACACTATCAATTCCCTCCTTCCCAATTATCCGACATAACTTTCCCTCCAAAAACACAAACACCAATTTTTCACAATCTACTTTAAAAACTTTCATTTCCCTCCTCAACTACCTTTATTTATATCACCCTTCATCTCACATTCATTCATTCCACCTTATCACTCCTCATAAAATCAAACCACCACCTTCCATACCCCAACCACGTTCATATCTCCTCTCCATCTTGGGTGATTATTTTTGGTTCTTCAAGAAGGTAAAGCTAAAGTTTTTCGAATTATACTTGCAAATCTATCATCATGGAGACAAGAGCAAGGCGAGCCGCTCGTAAGAAAGGTATGACTTCGACTTCTAAATCTTCTACATCTTCTACACCTTCTAAGCCTACAAATTTGCCTTGTCTTAATACTTCTTTAGCTCGAACCTTCTCTGAAAAGATCTTTCAGAGTACTAGGTGGCCTTGCAACACAATGACCAATCTAGGAATAGTAGACGATATTAAGTAATTATCGTCGAGAACCAAAACTAGCGAGCTCCTTAGCCTCGCGGCCTTCACTTACAAAGACCTTACTTGTGAGTTCCTAGGAATTTTACCCTTGACAATCCGACCACACCAAAAGCGGTTAAATTTAGACTATTCGGTAAACCCCATCGTTTGACTATTTCCGAGTTTAGTCTTGTGCTAAGCCTACCTTCATCGGGTACCAGATTTAGTGAACCCTCGAGTAACATACAAGCTTGTGTGTCTAGGAGAGACCTTTGGAAGCGCATATCACGCTGTCAAAGGGGTTACGAGCCTAACTTATCCTTTGCCTCCGAAATTCGTAACCCCGCAATTCGTTACATCTCCGAGATGCTCTCTCACTGCTTGTTACCCTCAACCGATAATATTTATACTCTTAATGTGCGTGTCTTGCAATTAATCTGTGACTCTTTGCTCGGTAACCCTATCCCCTTAGACCTACCACTTGCCGTGGCGTTGCACTTCCACCGTATCATTGTCACCCAACGCCCCTTCTTAGATTGTGGAGGTCTTCTGACCGTAATTGCGAACAAATTGGGTTATGCGACCGACCATCTTACCCCGCTTGATGATTCCATTTGGCTTGACGAGGCCTATTTTCCGACATGGATTTTTCGTGTACCTCATCAGCGCCTCGTCTACATTAGCCATGGAAGAGCTTTAATCGTTCCCAATGCAGACCGAACCGCTATCTTTTTTCACCACAATTGGGACCTACCTTTGGGACCCGGTGAATTCCGACTGACCAAGACTAAGTTGGGATGAAGGAGAGTTTGAGAGTATGCGCATTACACGTTGCTCGAAGGTCGTACGATCTACGACCTTTGTGAGATTGAATCTGACTATGCCCTCTCGCTTAGCGACGGTCCGGAGGAGTTTTCTCGCGCACCATCCTCCGAGGGTATACCATCCTATCCTGGGTCTCCTAGTCTGTCCTACGAAAATGATCCTTCAGACTAGACCCTCTCCCGGAGTCGGTAGGTAGTGTGGTGGGTGTGTGCGGTTGTGTCGGTAAGTCTTTATGAGTCTATAATTGCATGTCCTTGGGTTAATTCCTTTTCTTGTTCCTCTTAATTCCTTGATCATTGTTATTGTTTTACATCTAACAAAAATTGCAAGTTGTCCCATTGTCCGATTGTTGCGGCCGAAGTGGCCTTGGTATTGCTCCCGGTTTTTAGGTGATGTGATTACGCCATTGTCCTTTTGAAAATCCAAATTCTTTTCATTTTTTCTCTCGACTTACTTTTCATTTTTCTTAATCCTGGCTAGGTGACGTCACTACACCTACGCCCGATTTTTTACCCTTTATTTTAATTTCTTTTCTTTTATTTCATTTTCGATTTCTTAGCCACTTGGCCAGGGTCAAGGTGATGTGATTGCATCTAGGCCCGCCACCCTTTTACCGCTTTATTTTTGTTTATTTTCCTTTTCCCAAAATTTTCGAAAAAACCAAAAACATTTGAAAAATTATAAAAATCCAAAAAGATTTTTCTTATTTTTCTTTTTCCGTCTTTTTCGATCTTTCCCTACTTGTCCATTGAGGACAATGTACGGTTTTAGTGTGGGGAAGGGATCTACTATCTTTTATTTTTCAAAATTCTTTCAAAAAAAAAACCATAAAAATTTGAAAAATTCCAAAAATCAAAAATATTTTCCTTTTCCTTTTCCCTTTTCTTTTTCTCGTTTTCGTTATGTTTTCGTGTCCGTCGTATGGTCTTGTTCTCTACTCTTACAGGATAACCACCACTTTGATAGCACATTTTGAAGAGATTATGGAAGCAACCCGCTTGGTAACTTCCTTCCTTTTCGCTTTCTCTTGTAGAGGAGTTAGGTTGTTGCTATTGGGAGGCTCTCGAAGATGAGCATTTTGGGTGTTGTGGTTGATTTTGTGCTAGAATGTCGATGGAGTATGGAGTACATGACTTCACTTGTGTTTTCTTTTATTTGCCTTTTCTTTTTCGTGTGTTCTTTTTGCTTTTGTATAGTGTGTCTAGGACTAAATGTTTTTGAAAACCCGATTACAACTTATTACAAGAGTTTACATTTCATTGTAGATAACCCATTGTAGATTTTGGACCTTAATCTAGTAGAATGACTCTAAATCAATGAACTTGTTGATCCTTTAGCTTGAGTCCACCTTTTCTACTAGAGGTTTATTTCGGGATTTGCACTTGACCACCTTGACCACCCATGTAGGAGTTAGGCCTTGGTTTCCGCATCCTGTTTTCTAGGTGACCTTGCTCAAATGACCATTGCACTTTTAGTCCAAAACTTAATGTTCACAAGAGAGGGGAATACCGTCTGATAAGCAAAGCACAAAACTTAATGTTCAAAGTCATCCAATCATACGACGAAGAATGAGACAACAAAAGAGGCCAGAAAAACCATCGGGTGAAGTTTCACCCGATGAGAAACGACCTGGCGAAGTTTCGCCCGACGGTAATTCCGCCTCCCCGAAGATCTTCAGGAAAACTTCTCCACCAGGCGAAATGACCGGGCGAAACTTTCACCCATTGGGGGAAGTTTCGCCCGACGGTAAAGATGTAAAAAAAAACGCAAAACTGGAAGGAAGTCCACAGGGTGAAACCACCGGGTGAAGTTTCACCCAGCGGTATTGGTCCGTGTATGGCAGATTTCGCAGGGTGAAGTTTCACCATGTGAAGAATCAAAGGGTAGAAGTCTCACTAATGGAGCAAAAAGTTGGATTTGGGCTTGAGTTTAAGGATCCATTAAGGCTTTACTATATATATTGATGCCCTAGTTAGTTGCACATAAGCTCTCACTTAGCATTTCATTAGAACACGTTACTACCATTCATTTCATTAGATCATTTTCCTCTAGCTTAGTTAGTAAGCTAGAGTTCTTCATAGTTTTCATCAATTTCTTTTCTCTAAATCTTTACTTAAGCTTTTTAGAAGAATTCTAGTTGTTTTTATTGAAGATTCTTGGAGATTATTAAAGAATTAGTGACAAATCCTTTGTTCTCTTCATCAAGCTTCATCTTATTTCATTTATGCAATCTTCTTCTTTATTATTGATCTTCTTCAATAATTGGTATATTTCTCTTCCTCTCCCTAATCTCTAGTTTAGATTTAATTTCGTTCTTTCATTATTGCATCGTTTTTAGATCGTTCTATATTTTATTTTGTTAATTGCTATTTTATTCATCGTTTCGTTGTCATATTCTCTAGATTTCATTTATGTTGTTTTAGATCGCTATCTAGATAGTGATTTTCCTTATTATATTGTTGTTATTTTCTCTAGATTTAATCATTATGCTTGTTTTTGTTGTTTTCTTTATTGTTATTGTTTTATTAGTGTCCATTATGAATAGTGAGTAGATTTCTTGTTGGGGGTTTAGGGAGGAGGATCTTAGATTATTTGAATTGAGAAGTTTATGGTTAGTTACTTGCTTGTTGGTTTATCTTGTTTGAGGTTGTTGTGTCATTGTTGTTTTAGTCCGGCCAACTAGACCGATCTCGACTCATTTCTATCAATATGGGGAAACTTGGGGTAGAAATTACCTTAACTTGAGACTTACCCTTCTTCACCGCGAAAGGAGGTTTTTAGCTGAGTTGGGTGAAGAAACCGAAAGGTGGCATTCTCCCTCTACCAATGTTGTGACCAACCCGATTCCAATTTTCTTAGACCCCATTTCCCGGATCCCGACTTCCCCCTAACACCTTTTCTCTATTTGATCATCTTTTTGTCATTTATTGCATTTTAGTATATACTCGACCCTTAAAACCCCCACTAGATCCCAAACACGTCGCTTTTACTAAATTCTGTTCCGTTCCCTGTGGACCGACCTCGACTTACCACGAATAAACTAGTTGTTTTTGTGTTATTACGAGTCTTACAAATATTGTTTGATCCTCCATCTTTCGCTAAACGACCGATCCGATTGGGAGGCGATCACTAATGTTTGGGTTCAAGTGGTAGGGCTACCTTTTGAGTTTATCAACAATGACGTTGGTAATGTGATTTGAAGGATTCTATGTCAACCCTTTTGGGTGGATCCCATGGAGATCATTCATGTAAATGATTTCATAAGAATCAAGGTCACTATAATGCTGGATGAACCGCTTATTCCGAGTTTCTTTCTTGCTTGCGACGACGGAATGCTTATTTGGATACATTTCAAATACGAGGAAATTTTCAAATAATGCGTGAAATGCGGGAAAATTGGACACAAATCAACGAGATATGCTGCAACACCAAGACAAGTTTCAACATGAATCGATTTTGTTCTGAGAAGGGTTGTCCGACAATGTTTTGTTATCTTTCAAGCGAAAACGAATCATGCTATGTTCAACTTGGATATGAGAGCAACACCAACCCAGGCTGAATACGCTAAAAAGGATTTATTTCGTTCGAGACAATTTAGGAGCTTTTCATGAGATCCTATTGGAAGACAGACTCGTTAACTTTAACATTGGTACTACGCCTGGTGGTAGGGTCGTGGCAGGTACGCGATATAATCCGAATAATATACGTTTTGCAGGTACTGTCTTATATCCTTTGAATGAAAGGAATGGACAGCGGAGAGGTCGAGGAGCAGATAATAACGACAGAATGGAGGTAGATGAGGAAAATAGGGCTGATAACAGAGAAGTACCTCATCTCATGGGGGACGCACTACTAAAAGCAGAGGAAATTGCGGCGGACGTTTTGCATCGGACATAAAATCCGACGCAGATATTTAGGTTGCGTCGGATAATCCGACACAATATATTTGTGTCGGATTAACCGACGCAATCCGCCTCAATAGAACAGGCGCCAATAATTTCGTGTTGGTGCGCCTATGTGAAAGTGTTGCGATGGATTAGCCGACGCAATGTCGACCCAATAGGACGGTGTTGCGTTGGCTAATCCGACGCAATGGTGTCGAGTCAACGCGTCTTCTTACGCGACCAGTCAACAGGAAGACGCGTTTTGTGTCGGGTTGGCCGACACAAAATTGAATCATGCGTCGGTCTTTTCGTCGGCTAATCCAACGCAATGTTTTTTTAACTTAAAAAAAAACACGACACAGACACAATCAGACCCCAAACCGACTCCCCCAAACCCCCTCTCTCCAAGGCGATTTCGACGACGTCGCGCGACCAGCCCCAATTCCACCCATCTCCGGCGCAACTCCGACCTCGAGCGACTCGCGTACCTCCGACGACCACCACCCTACCCAGATCCGACGACGCAACCCTAAATCGACCCCCAAAATCGAAACCCTAGGTCTCCCTCCCATCCCCTTTTCCGGCAACCTCCTCCTCTTCCGGCGAACCCATACACCCCGGCGAGCCCCACCCTTTCCGGCAAACCAAACCTGGCCCCCACCTCCGACGAACTTCACCTCTGTCCCACACCTCCACCTCCGGCGAACCACCCGGCGCTTGCACACCCCCGAAAAACCCGACCCCCAAATCTCAGGTATGATTATGTTAATTTTGGTAATTGTGTTAATTAGGTTAATTATTAGTTAATTAGATTAATTGCTAGTTAATTAGATTAATTAGGTTAATTATGTTCATCATTAGCATGTTAATCGTTTAGTAGGTTTTGAGATTGTATGTTAATTATGTTAGTATGTTAATTAGGTTAATTAGTCTAATAATTATGTTAATTACGTTAATTAATATGTTAATTAGGTTAATTAGTACGTTAATTTGGTTAGATTTTGTTTTATTGTTAGACGGTAATTGCTAATTACGTTAATGGTTAATTATACTAACTATGTTAGTAATTGTTAATTATGTTAGTGTTTTACTAGTAATAGTGGTATTGTATTAGTGATTATTGTATTAGGTTAGAAAATGTGTTATTAGATTAGTAGTAGCAGTAGATTATTGAGTAATATTAGTAGTAGTATGTAGTAGTACAATGAATTAGTAGATTAGTATGTAGTAGTAATATTAGTTTTAGTAGTACTTTAGTAGTGCGAGTAGTAGTAGTAGTAGTTGTAGTAGTAGGAGAAGATTAGTAGTATTAGTATTAGTAGTAGTAGATTAGTTGTAGTAGTAGTAGGAAAAGATTAGTAGTATTAGTAGTAGTACTTGTAGATTAGTAGTAGTAGTAGTAGTAGTAGTAGTAGATTAGTAGTAGTAGTAGTACATTAGTGGTATTAGTAATAGTACTAGTAGATTAGTAGTATTAGTACTTAGTGGTAGTGAAGTACACGTAATAGTACTTAGTGGTAGTGGTTGTAGACACCCAGATTTGGACCTGGTGGCTGCAGAAGTGTCCGACAAACACCCGATGACGATTGGACTGCGACGCGGCGCGAGTTCGCGATGTTTTAGATAGTTTTTCTATAGAACGGATCAAATAATTACTTGGAAATATTAAATTAACATCAAGGCAGGCTTAGTCGTGTCATTACGGTCGCGTCGACACTAATTAGAGTCAATTCCGACACCGGGGCCCCGAATCGATCCCGAAATATGCAAAGTCAAACCCGAATCAACGCGTCGAGCCGAGCGAACCTTAGGACGCACATCCGAAGCCCACCCGGCGCTTGACACACTAGGGTTATGGGGAAGCCTTAACCTCCAAGATAACCTAAGATATGCGTCTTCTCTGTTTTGAAAAGTTTTGATATCGGATTTTCATAACTTCGAGAGCCTCAACTCAGGAGCCTGAAGACTGAACTGCCACACACCAGGCGCCTGAAGACCGAACCGCTTGAACCCAGGTGTCCATATGGGTGACGAGGACCGAAAACACCTATAAATACCCCCCTCACCTCATTCATTCGACACAATCACGAGTTCGTGCCTACTTCTACACAACTCGTTCTTCCTTCTCTTTTCTCTCGCTAAGGGCTCGCACTCCGACACCCGAGGCAAACGATCCACTCGATCGTAGTTCCGATAAAGCGAAATCGACGCTACTCCTCACCTTCGAGCACTCCACTCGATCCCGAGGTGCCTGTGTTCGACTAGCTCGAGTCTAGTAACAAAGTTCTGCCGGATTAGCCGTAGAAACGGTCCATAGTAACGAAGCTCTGCCGGAGTAGCCGCAGGAAGGGTCAACGGTAACGGAGTTCTGCCGAAATCACTGGTCAAGCTAGGAGGATCCACCTGTTGAAGTCGAATCGTCACTAGGTTGTCATCTAAACAAAACATTCCATATTTGTACTTTCTTTTATTATGCACTACGACAACACTAGATGTGGACACTAGGTCCACAAACATCTACTAAAACACGTAACGTCCCAACTTCAACCGTAAGCACTAAAATACACTAAATAGACCCGAGTAATTCCGAGATCCGTTCTCAAACTATCTATGCATCGTGTTCCGTTTAGTGTATACTACGAGGGTGCAACTCCTCACAATGTGATTTACTTACGTTCGCATTTACAGTTCTCAAACTATCATGCTCGATCGTAGTGTGCGGAGAGACAAAAGAAAAAGAAAAGAAACTACGAAAATAAAGCTAAAAATCAAAAATAAAGGTGAAGAAAAGTGTAGAAGGTGTCCGGCCGGGGTGTAGTCAAGTCACCATGGGCCGAGACAAGAAAAGATATGGATGGGGGAAGAAATAAAAAGAAGGAAATAAAAGGAAATGGGAGGGGAGGACTAGGTGTAATCAAGTCACCTAGCCCGGATTCCGCCTAAATCCGACTAATTCCTACAAAAGGGTGGAAATCTTGAAAATTTTGGATTTTGAAATGACTCTCGATGTAGTCACGTCATCGAGAGTCGGGAGCAACCATACTAAGGCCTCGAAGGCCACCATGACACAAAGGATAAAATGGAAAGGGAATAAACAAATGAAGACAAGCTATAAAAACGGAAAAGAGAGGATAGTTGCCGTACCATACGGTTACCAACTCACTCGCTCCATAGTCTCATAAGTCAATATAGGCACTTAGCTTGTCCATGTCGTCGTTATTCCTCTCCAATTGCGATCCGGTTCCATGGTTGGGGCACAAAGGCAAAATGAGGCGGGTTTTGATGTGAAAGTCGGTTTTAAGTGAAGAGAAGGTGAGGTGAAAATGTGTAAAGAAGGTGCAACGGTCATATAGTGAGAGTAAGGACATGTAGGGAGGTTGGGAGGGGGTATACAATGGTTGGGTGGACTCAAAAGACGAAGAAAAGGCCAAAGGAGGACAGGGGGTCCTTCCCGGCCGGGATGGAAAAATCCCGATCGGGTTTCCCCACCATCCCGAACGGGAAAGAAAAATCTCAATCGGGATGGGCTCACAGTAGCCAGTCTAACTTGCACCTCCAACCCGAACGGGAAGGAAAAATCCCGATCGGGTTTTCCCACCATCCCGAACGGGAAGACCTTTTCCCGAACGGGATGGGCTCTTCTAGGCCGGGAAGAGTCTCCTAACCCTCTATGGCTCCCAAAAGCTTGTTCCAAGCTTCAAAAACCGACTTCCCAACACACGATTCAAGCTCCAACAATGACCACTCCTCCCTAGGAGGCATTTTCACTTCACACCTATCACAATAAACTCAAATAACACATCAAATTCCCTCCCTCACAATGCTCATCAATCATCCAAATAATCAAGAAATTCACCAAACAAAACAAACTACAAGGGAAAGAGATATATACAGAGACGGTTCTTGTGGAACTCCGTCAAACCAAGGTGGTACTTTCTTCAATCTTTTTCAACAACCAAAACTAGTTCCATCTCCATCAAGGGCACGAAGGAACAAGTCGAAGGCCCTAGCAAAGTCTTCAATCAAGCTCGAGATATAACCAACCACATACCAAGGCTCTTCATGGCCTTGCCTCGACGTTCCCGGGGCATCCCGATCTTCCAAGTTCAATGACTTGAACTTGTACTTTTGGTCTTTGGGGATATACCCAAACGTCCACCGGTCCTCATGTGGCCCCAAGGGAGGCTCATCCTTCTCCTTGATTTTCATCTTGTCATCAAGCCCATGAAATGGGCACTCATCTCCCTCCGAATCGGAGTCATCATCCTCAAGTACATAGGAGTTCTTGTTCAAGCTTTGTCCCGACTCTCCCCCTAGATCAATGTTTTTCTTGGCTTGGATCATATTGCATGACTCATCATTAGTAGGCGAAGTGTTACCTTGGAGGTCAAACACTAGCTTCTCTTCGCCTAACTCGAAGGTGATCCTACCATTCTTCACATCGATCATAGTACCGGCGGTATGTAGAAATGGGCGCCCAAGAATAATGGGAGTGATTGCATCTTCCCGCATATCGAGCACGATGAAGTCAACCGGAATGAAGAACTTACCGATTCTCACCGGCACATCCTCTAGCATCCCCAATGGTCGGTTGAATGAACTATCGGCCATTTGGAGCGTGATAGAGGTACTTTTCAGCCCCTTCATCCCAAGTCGGCAACAAATAGAATAAGGGATGATGCTCACACTCGCACCCAAATCGCATAATGCTCTTTCGATCTTGTAGTGCCCTATGGTGCAAGGGATCGAGAATCTACCCGGATCCTTCAACTTTGGAAGCGTAGAACCTTGAATGAGCTCGCTCACCACTCTTGTGAATGCAATGGTCTCTTCCTTATCGACGGATCTCTTCCTAGCCAATATTTCTCTCATAAATTTTCCATATGCCGGGATTTGGGTAAGTAGCTCGGTAAATGGGACACTCACATCCAACTTCTTCACAATACTAAGGAACTTGTCATATTGAGAGTCTACCTTGGTCTTCATTTGCCTTGTTGGGTAAGGCAACTTGACTTGGTATTTATTTTGCTCAATCGGGGTGGGCTCTTCAAATGACACTTTCCTTTTTCCCTTGTCTTTTGCTTGAAGTGGGGGAAGCTTGTCTTGTTGGGGTTTCTCAACCTCCCATAAGACTTGCTCCTCTATTGGATTATCAAGGCTTGAGCTTTCTTGCATTGGAGATGCCATTTTCTTTGTCGGTTCTTGTATTGGCTCTTGCTCACTAGGAAATGGAGGGGAGTCATAAGATGTACCTCTCCTTGTGGTGATGGCATTTACATGCTCAAATTTCGGTGTTTCGCCTTGAGAAGGTAGTTGTCCTTTTTGTCTTGAGGAGCTCCCCGAAGCAAGTTGAGATACTTGAGTTTCAAGCATCTTCATACGGGCATCTCTTGTCGCGTTTTTCCCTTGAATATAAGCAAAGAGCTCTTGATGGTTTCTTGTTATGTCCATTTGACTCTTTTGCATATCCATCATAGATTTTTGAATATCGAATCCCCGAGGTGGAGATGATGGATTATGCGGAGTATCGGTGAGGGCTAATGGAGTACCATAGTCATGAATAGGAGACCGGCTCCTAGGCTTGCTTTGTTGTTGATTGCCTTGAGTTGCTTGATGTTGACGGTTCCCTTGGAACCCATGATAATTGCCTTGATTAAGGCCTTGATTGTTGCCATGGTTGTGGTTTTGATAGCCTTGGTTGAAGTTCCCTTGTTGGAACCCTTGATTGTTGTTGAATGAACCTTGGTTACTTTGCTCGAAGTTGTTGAAAGGCCTTGAGTTGCCTTGGTAACCTTGGTTGTTGTCCCTTAAGGGAGGTGGAACATAAGGACGATGTTGTTGTTGGTGTTGAAAATCTTGTTGTTGCGGGACTTGATTGGAAGCTTGGTATTGATTAGAGTAGGAGGCACCTTGCTTGAACGCTTGAAAAGCATTCACTTGCTCAATACTTCCTCTACAATTCATAGGATCATGACCAACGATTCCACAAGTATCGCACATCCCATAATAAGGCAAAGGAGGTGCAAATCCCAAAGCATTAACTTCATGAATTGAGGCTTGGTTGGAGGAACCAATGCTTTGAACTTGAGTGAGGTGACCTTGGAGCTTCTTGTCAATGGTCTCCATGTGTGTCTTCAATTGAGCTCCAAGGTCAATGCTTAATTGAGTTATAGCATCAACCTCATGCCTACCTCCTCGATTTGTCTTCCTAGGCCTAGAGTATTGCGAATTATGGATCGCCATCTCCTCGATTCTTACCCATGTTTGGTCATCATCGACCTCGGTGAACCTACCATTGGAGCCCATGTTGAGTATAGTTCTTGAGTCCTCATAAAGACCGTTCCAAAATTGTTGGACCAAGAACCATTGTGAAAGTCCATGATGGGGGCATGATCTAACCAAAGACTTAAACCGCTCCCAAGCTTCATATAGGCTCTCTTCATCCCGTTGTTGGAAACCGGTGATGGAGGCCCTAAGCAAATTAGTCTTCTCCGGAGGGTAGAAAGTTTGGTAGAATGCCAATGCAAGCTTTTTTCAAGTGTCGATGCCCATGGTTGCCCTATCGAGACCTTTAATCCATTGCTTCGCTTTTCCAATAAGAGAAAACGGGAAGAGTACCCAATGAATTTGATCTTGAGTAACCCCGGGTTGAGATATAGCGTCACAATAATCGGAGAAGGTCTCCATATGTTGGTGCGGGTCTTCGGTGGGCAAACCACTAAATTGATTCCTTTCCACAAGTTGTATGAAGTGGGTCTTGGCCGTAAAATTTCCGGCATAAGCGGCCGGTAGAGCATTGGGTCCCGGCAAGACATCTTCCGTAAATGTAGAGTGGGAGGAAAACTTCGGCATTATTGGATGTAAGGGAGAAGATGGTGTAGACGGAGTTGAAGTAGATGTAGAAGGGGAGCTAGGACTAGAATCTCCAAAGGGATTGGTGAAATTTCCTTCGGCCGTCTCTCGAGATGCTTCCTCAATATCGCTTCCTTGAGCTTGCTCTTGATGGGTATTGCTTGCACTTGGTTGAGAGATCCTAACCCGGTTAATCGTCCGTTGGCGAAAAGCTCGAAAAAGCCTTTCCGGCTCTGGATTAAAGAGAAAGGATTCGCCTCCCCGCCTAGGCATACACTACACACTAGAACAAACGTGAGAATACCTAGTGCTTTATGGGCACTAGGTAACGACAATAAACAAGCACAACTAGAGACAAAGAGAAAAGAAAGCTAAGAAAACAAGAAAAACTAGAGAATATTCACAAGAGATGATAGAGGGGCACAAAGAAGAGTAACTAAGTCTAGAAATAAGCAAACAAAGTCTAAACAATGCACCGTCCCCGGCAACGGCGCCAAATTGATGGTAAGATTTGTCGTGGATCCCGCCACCAAATAATAACCAACTAGCACCTAATGGTAGTTAGGGTAAGTCGGGTCGTGTCCACGGAGACGGTGTCGCAATGCTTAGACTAGGTTGGCCTAAAACGAGACTAGGTCACACAAACAAACACAAATAAGCGATAAATGGAAAACTATGATGGAGGAGAGGTAAGGACTAGACTAATGATGAACTAGACTATAACAATGCTCAACATTGCTTATATTCAAACTAACTAGCAAACTAAGGAAATGATGACTAACTAATGAGATGAATCAAATATGAATAAGAAAGTGGGTTAGGTCGGGTTCATAAGAATAGTAGGGTGATAGGGTTGGTCATGGGTATGGGTGTCTCCTAGTGCAAGAGTCGGTCCGGGCTCTCGCAACTTAGACCGATGTCAAGGTGAGTCCGGGCTCTCGCAACTTAGACTCTAATCGAGGTATGTCCGGGCTCTCGCAACTTAGACTATCCTCAACATTCCTCAACATGACCACAAACAAGACAAACAATGAGTAGAGGAAGACTAGCATGAGAAGCATGGCCACTACAACTCAAACAAGCATTACAACAAACACATAGTGTGCCAAGTATGTGACTAAAAACAAAGATTCACCCTTTACCCCCAATCAAACCCTAATCATCCATAATCTACCCTTAATCCCCCTACTAACCCACAAGAAGACTACTCACTCATAATCAAAGATAAACTAACAACAATGAAAAGAGAAAACAACATCACAAACATCCAAACATCCATGGTGAACAATCAATAACAATAAACAATACTCAATGATTAAAGCTTGATGACACGAGTCGCATGGGTTTCGTGCGAGTCGCATGGCTGCGCGAGTCGCGCCACTCTTGCGCGGGTGGCGCGGATCCCTGAAAACCGTGACACAAAAGAAGTTATTTCGTCTTAATTCAATTAACAACAATTCTTCCGACATCTTCTTCTTAAGGCACACTCAAAATATTCGATACCGATCTCATAATCGAGTATGGAATATGGCGAGTATCGAGAGATTCTGGTCGAGTATAAATCCCATTGTATTTCTACACGACCTAGCGAATCGTTGATTTTCAAACACGAAAGCAACTTTCGAAAATAAAATCTAAACGAATCTTGATTCGTACAGGTACCACTCGACCGAGTGTTTAGCCCACTCGATCGAGTGGCACCCCAAAAATCGGGCAGAACTCTTTTTTTCGAGACCACTCGGTCGAGTCCCTCAATGGCTCGATCGAGTGGCTCCTGGTTTGTCAAAACCGCGAGTCTTTCAACATCCTTTAAGTCCCGATTAAATATTTTCAATGACTTCGGTCAACGCGTGTCAAGTCAATTACGTGTCATGCTACTCTTTCTAAAAATCATGCATCATGTCGTTCACATCATTCTATAGCATTTTTATGTTATTTGCAAACCGTTATGATCGTTATTACCGTTACTAACTTGTTTGCTTATGTCTTTTCGATTTATTTCCGTTATTTGTTTTATTGTACTAAAATGAATCTCGCATGCTAAATATAACTTTGACGTTAATTTTAGATGCATTAACTCGACTTAGAAACCCATTCAAATTTTCGCATGTTTAGGTAAAACATTGTTTGCATATCATCTCATCGTATTACTAACGCGCGTATTAAAACATCAAACGGTATCTTAGTAGAGGCCGCTAATGTGCGGGCGGGGTTGGGTGTTCTTTGTGAACTTCCCAACACGTAACCTCACCCCTTACTCAGAATCTCGGTTTCCGGATACCCGAAACCGTTGGCGCACGAGAGTCATTCAATACACGGTATCCGATAATGTCGGTATCGATATCAAATGCAAAGGGACGATCCAAATAAACTCTGACATCTGAATAGGCCATACTTTGTGAATGGCCCACTAAGATATAGAGTGGGTTCGAACGGGCCCGAACTCCCACAAAGTTCAGTGGCGACTCCACTTCGATTTAAATTTTAATTCGACCCATCTCATATGGTGATTCATTCGCCTCCCCAAACCAGCGCGTGGCCGCGTCGGGGTGGACCTATGTCATGTCCACAATTTGGCGACTCCGCTGGGGATTAACTGATGCGTGACTTACCATCGGCATCCTCAGGGTGAGACTTGAATAGAAATCGTTTGACTAGTACAATACGCGTTTTAGTTTTACGGTTCATGCATAACCCCGTATTTTCTCGGGCCGGTACTGGTGACCGACGTCCCACTATACCGTGATGTACTCCAATATGGATATGTCAAAGGTGTTCATAGTCGATTCGTATGGGTTTCGCGGCATGTTCTGAGCTCAACTCGACTTAGAAAGTTCGTCCCGATTCACGGATAGGCTATGTGCACTGGTATAGACCCTTTATAGACCGACCGAGACTTAGCGTAGAGCATACATGGCGTCATTATTATGCTTGCGTGACTATGTGCTACTTTGTTTCTAAGGTCGTTTTTCAAAAACCGTCAATTTTTCAAAAATTGCATCTTTTTTCAAAATATCCATTTTCAAAACCCGGGACGTATACCGAATTTAGGACTTATGATTTTACTCAAAATAGCCCATTTCTAGCCGGTATTCTGCCCATTTCAAAACTCAAAAATATTTTCGAACTTTCAAAATTATGGCCCGATACACTTTCCAATTTTCGAAAAATCGGGTCCTCCACCGAGTCTTCTCGGATTTTCCAAAAAAATCCCTTTTCAAAACCTTTCTCTTCTTAGGACTTCCCATATTTAGCAGTGTCAGGTCGTGTCATAAGTCGTCGAAGTCTTTAGCGTCGAAACTCTGTCGATCTTACATCACGAGTTTCCTCCCTATCCCAGTCCGCCTTATTTGACTAAGGCATGGCCCACCTACGTAAGACATACTCCTACAAGGGAAGGCCCGTTTACACAATCGAGTCCAAAGTCTGGGGATGTCTCACGTGGACCTTCCTTCGAACAGGACCCGACCCACATTGCCGGATTCTAAAGGAGGCCCATCTTTCACAAGTCACCCGTTTAGGTGTCTTTTCCGAGTCTTTTCCTTTTCAGTCTTTCCTTTGCTCGGGATGTACTTTTTATTCCAGGGTCTGGGCTAATTTCTGATTACGCGGTATTCTTACAGATATGCCACCGTTAACCAGACGCCAGAAAATGCAAGCAACTCTGGATCAACTGACCGCCGCACTGGCCAAGATCGAGACTCAATTGACTGCCATCCAGACCGACCAAACGAGCCTTGCCACCCGTTTGAGCGTCGTGGAGAAAGGGACTCCTGTCACGGGATCAGAGCCCACCGGGCCCATATGTAATCCCCTAAAAATTCTAGCGCGATACAGTGGCGGAAACACTGTAGAGTCGGGATTAAAACACACAGAACTATGTCTTAATAAATTAAATTGGTAAAGTCCAACATGCGCCATACATAAAAATGGCTAAAATATAAAACAATCCGTAAAAAGGTTAAACAATCCTTAAGACATGATTAAAAAAAAACAGCAGGATTCAAGAATGCTCGCTAGCCCACACCCACCGGAAAATAAACACGTATACCTGCCATGTTAAAACATAACAACCACAATCAGTGGGGAGCAACGTCAACGTTCTCCCAGCCGTATAACAGGATTTTAAAACAGTAATTACTAATATAGGAAAAATAGTAAAAGTGGAAAACATTAAAACAGCGTAATAAAATAAGTTTTAGCGTAAAACAAATTAATAAAAAGGGTTGCCGAAGAAACATAAAGATATTTGCCAACCTGCGTCAATTTATATCTATAATAAATAAAATAATCAAAATGGTGTTATGGATAGGATTAATGTAGAATCTAGACTTTCACTAGGATAATACTAAAAACTAGTTTCGAGAACTTAGTCAAAACAAATTAGACTTTGGTCTCTAACTAGGCAACTCAACTATAACAGGACTGCGTGCAGCGAGGTCCTGGCTTAAGTAATGTACACCCCTCCTGGACACCAACCGTAATCCAGTTCAACCCGACGGCGTCTTACACGATGCGATATCTAAGTTTAAGGTCAAAATATACACACTCCTGAGCACAAACCATGCTCAGTTCAACGACCAATGTGTCTCAACATAGACACACCAGCTTTATAGTTGATGGCAAAACGTACACCCCAGACTATATTACTCTAAACCCACACTTGTCCTTATTCCATAACTCCAAAACAAACCATTATCGATATTTAAAAGATGTATTCATCATAAACAATATGTGGATAAAAGAAGTAAACATTTATATTCTAAAAGAGGAAACTTTCTATTTTAGGAAACTTCTATTTTAGGAAACTTCTATTTTAGGAAAC
The DNA here is from genome assembly GCA_958450325.1 of Agrostemma githago. NCBI lineage: Eukaryota > Viridiplantae > Streptophyta > Magnoliopsida > Caryophyllales > Caryophyllaceae > Agrostemma > Agrostemma githago. The sequence goes on from OY288242.1 coordinate 43,843,032, forward strand.
TTTACTAAAAATAGCATCATATCAAAGTAGTGAAAATATTAGTTCATACTAATACCACATTTTAGTAAACGATATAGATTTATAAAACTAATACTTTCGGCCTTAACGATATTAATTATTAAAGTAAGAACATTTGATTTTATGAAATTATTAAAATATCGTGTAAGTGGTATAAAATGATTAGAAACATCTTAAATATTTTAATATTACTAATTAGGGTGTTCTCAAAAGTTATAAAGCTAAAATTCCCTAATTATTATTAGTTTCGACGATAAAATTATAAATAGGATTTTACGGCAAACATCAATTTAAATATTTGAACGTCTTTATTTAATTAAACCAACAAATATATTTAGAGTATGTTAAGGGATGATTTAACTCTTAAAGTTTCAGATTTAAATACTTTCAAAATTGCTGGAAAAATAATTCTTTTAGGTAAGACGAAGCAATTTAGCGATAAATCACAATTTGTCCGAAATCAATATTTATTAATTAAAGACTATAATAAATAGTACAAAAATTACGTAAAATAGTTAAATTATATTTATGGACATTCTGTCCAGAAAATAAAATTTCCAGAATTCTAAAAACTCGGTTTTTAAAGCGTTTTCTCGTTAATCGTCCAATCTCGACAATAACGATTAATAAAAATAGTAATTACAAAACGATTTAAGTATTAATATCCCAAAAATTATTATTACACTTTAAAATCCTAATTTTACAGAATATAAATTTTTTCCAGATTTTTCCAAAACCCAGATTCAACAAATTTCAACAAAACCGTCATTTAAACCCGTTTTCGCAATTAACGATTTTATTAACAAACCTATCGTTCCAAACATTTTATTAAGGCACTAAAAATCATAATAATACATTTTAATATGAAATCATCAGAATCATAAATTTTTCCAGATTTAAACCAAAGACCAGAAATCGAGAATTTAAACAACAAACACGGTTTTAACGATAAACGATGATTTAAAGTGATTAATTAATTCATCCACTTAAAAATTCCGAAAAATTATGAGAAAATTCATAAAATTCTATTTCACCAGAAAGTTTTACCACGTCAAAAATAAGATTAAAATAAAATGTTTAAGTACTAGAACTAAAAATCGGTTTTCAATCGTTTTTGTCCGAAAACGAGAATAATTCAATAATCGATATCAAAAATATCAGAAAAATACTAAATTACTAAAAATCATCAAAAACAACATTTTTCCAGAATATAAATATATATTACATGTTTAGGCCGATTATTACGATTTTACAAATTATTATAACAATTTAATCGTTAATCTCGTAAAAACGATAAAAATATCGAAACATGCAAAATTTCAACTTTAAAAATTTTTCCAGAATTCGTGACATACATATATTGCCAAAATAAAATATAAAAATATATACATGCAAATACTCAATTAAAACCTTGAAATACCGAGTAACATCGACGTTACCTCTACTCCAAGTCTGAATCAACGATGTATTCGTCGGCTTCGGGATCGTCCAAAAATCCTACCAACACGAAAATCATGGCAGAAAATACCATGAGAAAACTAAAAAAAAACAAGGTAAAAATTGATCGAAAATGATGTCGATTAATACCTTAACGAAGGAATCGGAAAGAGGATGATTATGACGATAAGAATGATGCGATTGAGACTAGAAATGGAGCAAAAAATTTGCCTAGAATGGCTAAGGGTCACACGGCCAAAAGAGAGGAGAAGAGAGTGATGAATATTTTTGGTGAATGTAAAAGAAATGAATGTAGAGAGTAAAGGTGGAGATGGGTGATACAATACTTAAAAGAGTAAGCATGAATTAAGGCTTTCAAAAAAAAAGAATACAAGAGTGTACCTAGACCATAAGTTGGCCGGCCAAATGGGATAAGAGAGGGAGTAAGAAAAGCTTTGACATAAATGCTACAATGAATGAAAATGATTTATCTTATGATTACGTTTTAATGTGATAAAATGAATCGTTTAAATAAAATGTAATAAAACTTGTGACCAAGAGCTTAGTCGGTCCAAAATGTGAGAAAACAGTCTCAAATAATTTATAAGTTGATAAAAAGTATAATCGTAAAATAGTTAAAGGCATTTCAAAGTAATTCGAGTAAACCTCGCGTAAGAAAATAATTATTCGCGAAGCTTCGTAATAAAATCATAAATGGCTTGTTTTTAGTAACTAAAATATATCTTAGTAGAAAATATTCCATAAACGTATTCAAACATTTTTAGGAAAAAGAAATAACTTAAATCTAAGCTTAAAAATATCAATTCGGAGAGAAATAGAATTCCTCGTGGAAAAATTACTTAGTTTACGAAGAAATCAAATAAATGGATTTAAAAGAATTTTAAATCTTTAAAAATTAAAAATAGAAATTATTAAACTCAAAAATTAAAATAAAGCTTAGTAAAATGATAAAATATGAGGCCAAAAGTGACAGAGTTAAGACGGAGTCCTAACGGAAAGAATAAAAATGCTTAGGAAAAATAGCGGGTGTTACACCATAGCTGAACTAATCAGCGACGTTCGCAAGCTTGAAGAACAAGTCCACTTGTCAACAAGCAACTCGATCCATACGGAGAATGCTCGCTCCTACTCGCCTTTGAATGACGAGTTACCCGCCAACCTCAACCTTACGGGGATACCGATGTTTGAGGGTACTGAAGACCCGGTCCATCATATCCGGGCTTTCAAAGAATTCATGGCCGTTAAGGGGATGAAGTCCACCATGTTCAAACATTTGTTCGCTTCCTCCCTCGAGAAGCATCCCAAAGCCTGGTACTACAGGCTCGATTCCAAGAAGTATAGTAACATGGGAAGTTCAATGTGATCATTGTGGCAATTATGACCATGATTCTAGCTCTTGTATTCTTAATGAAGAAACTTATTTTGAAGAGTCAAATGAAGTCTAACCTATACAAGTGTTTGGGAAAAGACCTCAATTTGATCCCTTTTCCAATACTTACAATGCTGGCATAAGGTTTCATCCCAATTTTTCTTATGGGAACCAAAATGTCCAAAACCCGATGCCACGTGTCCAAGGGAGTCAACTGAGATCCTTTAACCAAAGTCAACAAAGGCCCTTTAATCAAGGTCCTCCAAAGATGCCCCCATATTTGCCTCCTCACCAAAGGAGCAACTTCAATCAACAAGGTAGCAACTTCCATGTTCCAAACAATTACAAGAATTACCGTAATCAACATGGTAATAACTTTAATCATGGATACAATCAAGAGTTCTAAGGTAGTTTTCAAGGTAATCAAGGTTACAATCAACAACCATTCAATCAACTCTCTCAATCTTATGGCCAATCAAGTAATTTTCAATATGGTCAAGGAGAAGTTCCATGGGATAACACTAGTGATTTGCAAAGAGCCATTGGGCATTTATGGAGTAAGAATCTAGATACCAAAGCAAGGCTAAAGGTTTGAGAATCACAAGAAGCAACAAAAGCCTTAGCCGCCCCAATTCATCCACTCCATGGTTTGCCCGGGCAACCCCAAAACCCGAGAGACCCTCCACACCAAGCAAATGTCGTCATTTTGAGAGGTCGCAAAGAACTTGAGGACCCGTATAAGAACTTGAACTTGAACACCAAAAGCACCACAACCAAAGTGAGTCAACAAAGTGAACCATAAGCAACATCTCCCACTTCCCCCCAAACAAAACCGGGGAATACAAGCAAAGTTTGATATTCTCCAAAATGCGGAGATTGAACAAAGAGAACTTAAAAGAAAGAAAAAGGAAAAAATGGAAGCGGAAGAAGCAAAAAGAAAAGAGGCTGAGCATTTAGCCGAGGAAGAAGAAGAATCCAATGTTCCACCGCCTCCCACTTTTGTCCTACCATTGCCTTTTCCCGAACGAGCTAAACCACATAAGGAGAATGCCCAATTTAGCCATTTTGTGGATATGTCGAAGTAAGTGGAGGTAGCTTTACCCTTCACCGAGGTAATTTCTCAAATGCCCCTTTATTCTAAGTTTTTGAAAGAAGTCTTGACTAAAAAGAGAACAATAGAGGATAAAGAATGTGTCCCTCTTATGACACAGTGTAGTGTCATTCTTATGAATCAAATGCTAAAGAAACTAGAGGATCCCGGTAGCTTTTCCATCTCTTGTCGGGTTGGAAATGTTGTTGTTAATCAAGCTTTGTGTGACCTAGGGGCTAGTGTTAGTTTATTACCTCATTCTATTGCTAAGAGACTTAGTGTGGGGGAAAAGAGACCCACTAGTATGTCAATTCAACTTGCGGATAGGTCCGTCAAGTACCCACTTGGGATACTCGAGGATGTACCCGTACAAGTTGGTACTTTTTTCATTCCGTCCGACTTTGTTGTCATGGATATGCCCGAAGACACTATTACCCCCATTATCTTATGTCGACCTTTTATGGATACCGGTGGTACTATTGTCGATGTAAAGAATGGAAAGTTGTCATTTAAGATAGGGAACGAGTCAGTAGAGTTTTCCCTTTCTCAAGCTCTTAAACAACCAATGATTGAACAAACGTACTCCATTGAAGTTACTGATAGTTTGGTTGAGTATAGCTTGATAGATGATGATAAGCAAGAAGAAGAACCACTTGATTCCCCACCTCTTGAAGAAGAAAGCTTACTTGAAGAAAAGGTAGAACCACAACCGGTGGGTAAGAATATGATATCCTCCCCTCCTAATCTTGAACTTAAGCCACTCCTCTCTTCCCTCAAATATGCCTTACTTGAAGGAACTAATTATCCCGTTATCGTCAATGCCACACTCGATGGACCTCAATTGAAAAAACTTTTGATTGTTTTGAGAAAACATAAAAAGGCCATCAGGTATAGCATTGCCGACCTCCAAGACATAAGCCCAAATGTTTGTATACATAGGATCATCCATGATGATGACCACCGCCCTTTGGTTGAGGGTCAACGTAGGTTGAACCTCACCATGAAAGAGATTGTCATGAAGGAAGTCCTCAAGTTGTATGAGGCTAACATCATATACCCAATAACCGGAAGTAAATGGGTTAGCCCCGTACAAGTTGTACCAAAAAAAGGAGGAATGACGGTTGTAACAGGATAAAAGGGTGAGTTAATTTCTACTAGGACTATCACCGGGTTGCGCATGTGTATAGATTTTCGAAAGTTGAACACCGCTACCATCAAAGACTATTTCCCCTTCCCTTTATTGATCAGATGCTTGAACGATTGGCGCATCATTCTTACTTTTGTTTCCTCGATGGTCATTCGGGATTTCTTCAAATTCCCATTCACCATGATGACCAAGAGAAGACTACTTTCACATGTTCCTATGGCACCTATGCCTATCGAAGTATGCCATTTGGATTGTGTAGAGCGCCGGGAACATTTCAAAGATGTATGATGGCTATCATCTCCGATTTTATTGAAAAATCCGTGGAAGTTTTTATGGATAACTTTAGTGTCCATGGTACATCTTTTGATTCTTGCCTTAAAAATCTTGATCAAGTGTTAGCTTGATGTGAAGAGTATAGACTTGTTTTGAATTGGGAGAAATGTCATTTATGGTTGAACAAGGTGTTCCCCTAGGTCATATTATTTCTAGTAGAGGATTCGAAGTTGATAAGGCTAAAGTCTCCATGATTGATAACTTGCCACCACCAACAAATGTCAAAGGAGTGAGGAGTTTTCTAGGTCACGCTGGCTTTTATAGGCGGTTCATTAAAGATTTTTCTAAGATTGCCAAGCCTTTGACTTCTTTGCTTATGAAAGATGCACCTTTTGTTTTTGATGACTCGTGTCTTGAGGTCTTTTGCAGGATAAAGACCACTCTCACCACCGCCCCAATTATCAAAGCACCCGATTGGAATCTTCCATTTGAGATCATGTGTGATGCCTCCGATTTCGCCGCTGGTGCCGTTCTAGGCCAACCGGTTGATAAGAAGCTCCATGTGATATACTATGCAAGCAAAACCTTAGATGAAGCCCAATCGAGATATACCACAACCTATAAAGAGATGCTAGCCGTTGTCTATGCCATGGAAAATTTCGAACATATGTTACCGGTTCCAAAGTCATACCGATCATGCGGCGAATCGATATATCTTGTCCAAAAAGGACACAAAGTCCCAACTCTTTTGATGGGTTCTCCTTTTACAAGAATTTGACATCGAGATTAAAGACAAAGCCGGATCAGAGAACCTGGTAGCAGATCACCTTAGTAGACTAGCGGTTAGTAAAGAAAGCATTGATGATGATGGTATACCCATCAATGAAGCAATGAGAGATGAGGCCTTGATGGCCATTGAGACTATACACCTAGGTATGCCGATATCGTCAATTTTTTAGTGTCTCATTATATTTCGGTCGATTATTCCAAGCAAGAGAGGAAGAAACTACGTTATGAAGCCCGACGTTATTATTAGGATGAGCCCTAGTTGTTCCGCCGCTAAATAGATGGAATTTATCGATGATGTGTTACGGTCGACGAAGGATTTGATATTGTGAAGCACCTTTACTCGACACCTTATGGTGGACACTTGGCCAACCAAAAGACAATTGCCAAGGTTCTCCAAATCGGGTTTTGGTGGCGTTCCATGTTTAAAGATATTAGAGCCTTCATTCTCAGATGCGATGCTTGCCAAAGAAGTGGCAACATAACAAGAAGAAATGAGATGCCCTTCAACCCATCTTGGAAATTGAATTGTTCGATGTTTAGGGTATTGACTTCATAGGTCCATTCACATCTTATTTGGGCAACAAATACATCCTAGTCGCGGTTGATTATGTCTCAAAGTGGATCGAGGCCGTAGCTTCCCCTACCAATGATTCCAAGGTTGTAATCAAGCTTTTCAAGAATGTAATTTTCTCGAGATTCGGTATGCCTAGAGCCATAATAAGCGATGAAGGCTCTCATTTTAGGAAAGATACCTTTGAACATCTCCTTAGGAAATATGGTATCACTCACAAGATGTCCTTAGCCTACCACCCTCAAGCTAATGGGCAAGCCGAGATCTCCAACCATCAAATCAAAGGAATTTTGGAAAAAGTTGTGAATACACACCGAAAGGATTGGCCATTGAAGTTAAATGACGCCCTTTGGGCATTGAGAACGACTTACAAAGCGCCGATTGGAACCACTCCTTATCGTCTTGGGTATGGTAAAGCTTGTCATTTACCGTGGAATTAGAACACAGAGCCAAATGGGCTACCAAAGAGTTAAACTTTGACGAGAATATTGTTGGAAATAATCGCCTTCTCCAACTACAAGAATTGGAAGAGCTAAGACTCGAAGCCTACGAAAATTCGAAGATCTACAAGGAGCGAACGCGCAAATGGCACGATTTTCGAATAATTCGTAAAGACTTCTCCGCTGGTGATATGGTATTACTCCCTCCGATTCATTTGATTCTTTACGTTTGCTTTATCACACTTGCCGATGCACGTTTTGTTTTATTTATATTGTTATTTACACATTATTAAAAATCATAAAAGTTTGATATTCTTAATGTACTCATTAAGACGATTAAAACAAGATCCCACATGACTATGTTTTAAGTTATACACTTGAAGTTATAATAGAGATTCTCTCCACCCATGAATAGTGCCAAAAAGTAAACGTAAAGAAATAAATGAATCGGAGGGAGTACTTTTCAACTCTCGTTTTAAGCTTTTCCCCGGTAAGTTGAAATCGAAATGGTCGGGTCTGTTTGAAGTGACCAAGGTACAACCGTATGGATCGATAGAGATATCAAGCCCGGAAACCGGGAAATTTATGGTTAATGGGCAACGTTTGAAGATTTATCATCCCGGTCACGTTCGTGAGACCTTTGCTACCGTGAAAATTGGTGAGCTCCTGTTGGGGAGCGTTGTTTGACCCCCTTCTCAAAATTGATGTAGGTTTGGTGGTATCCTCAACAACCACTATGTATATATGTATCATATTCCTTGTGTTTTTAGCTTTGTTAGCTTGAGTTGAATGGATAAACTTGGATTTCATCATGGAGCATTTGTTTGGATGAAGATCAAACTTTTGGAAGAAGTTATGGAGCTTAATTTGAAGACCACAAGCATGTTTGTGGGAGAAATTGATTATGTAATGTGAGTCATGTCATTATTTGCAACTTTAGGTGATTATTAAAAAGAGCCATGAAATGGCAAGGCGAAGAAATGAAGCACAGAAGACCGCCGAGCGAAACTTTGCCCAGTGAGATTATTGACGGTTTTCCGTCGGGTGAAACTTCACCCAATGGAAATTTTGTCACGTCAAGGGATTTGCAATTTTTTTTTTCGTCGGGTGAAACTTCACCCAATGAGGTTATGACCAGACGAAACTTCGCCCTACGAAAAAATCCTAGATTTGCCAAATTTGCCAGAATTGACCAGAAGACCGTCGAGCGAAACTTCGCCCGATGAGAATTCACCGGGTAAAACTTCACCCGACGGAAAAAGTTTGCAGAAAATGATTTTCACGACGAAAACCCGTCGGGTGAAACTTCACCCGATGGTGCTCGACCGGGTGAAACTTCACCCGACGACTTTCGCCGGATCACCTACCCTATTTACTCACTACACTATCAATTCCCTCCTTCCCAATTATCCGACATAACTTTCCCTCCAAAAACACAAACACCAATTTTTCACAATCTACTTTAAAAACTTTCATTTCCCTCCTCAACTACCTTTATTTATATCACCCTTCATCTCACATTCATTCATTCCACCTTATCACTCCTCATAAAATCAAACCACCACCTTCCATACCCCAACCACGTTCATATCTCCTCTCCATCTTGGGTGATTATTTTTGGTTCTTCAAGAAGGTAAAGCTAAAGTTTTTCGAATTATACTTGCAAATCTATCATCATGGAGACAAGAGCAAGGCGAGCCGCTCGTAAGAAAGGTATGACTTCGACTTCTAAATCTTCTACATCTTCTACACCTTCTAAGCCTACAAATTTGCCTTGTCTTAATACTTCTTTAGCTCGAACCTTCTCTGAAAAGATCTTTCAGAGTACTAGGTGGCCTTGCAACACAATGACCAATCTAGGAATAGTAGACGATATTAAGTAATTATCGTCGAGAACCAAAACTAGCGAGCTCCTTAGCCTCGCGGCCTTCACTTACAAAGACCTTACTTGTGAGTTCCTAGGAATTTTACCCTTGACAATCCGACCACACCAAAAGCGGTTAAATTTAGACTATTCGGTAAACCCCATCGTTTGACTATTTCCGAGTTTAGTCTTGTGCTAAGCCTACCTTCATCGGGTACCAGATTTAGTGAACCCTCGAGTAACATACAAGCTTGTGTGTCTAGGAGAGACCTTTGGAAGCGCATATCACGCTGTCAAAGGGGTTACGAGCCTAACTTATCCTTTGCCTCCGAAATTCGTAACCCCGCAATTCGTTACATCTCCGAGATGCTCTCTCACTGCTTGTTACCCTCAACCGATAATATTTATACTCTTAATGTGCGTGTCTTGCAATTAATCTGTGACTCTTTGCTCGGTAACCCTATCCCCTTAGACCTACCACTTGCCGTGGCGTTGCACTTCCACCGTATCATTGTCACCCAACGCCCCTTCTTAGATTGTGGAGGTCTTCTGACCGTAATTGCGAACAAATTGGGTTATGCGACCGACCATCTTACCCCGCTTGATGATTCCATTTGGCTTGACGAGGCCTATTTTCCGACATGGATTTTTCGTGTACCTCATCAGCGCCTCGTCTACATTAGCCATGGAAGAGCTTTAATCGTTCCCAATGCAGACCGAACCGCTATCTTTTTTCACCACAATTGGGACCTACCTTTGGGACCCGGTGAATTCCGACTGACCAAGACTAAGTTGGGATGAAGGAGAGTTTGAGAGTATGCGCATTACACGTTGCTCGAAGGTCGTACGATCTACGACCTTTGTGAGATTGAATCTGACTATGCCCTCTCGCTTAGCGACGGTCCGGAGGAGTTTTCTCGCGCACCATCCTCCGAGGGTATACCATCCTATCCTGGGTCTCCTAGTCTGTCCTACGAAAATGATCCTTCAGACTAGACCCTCTCCCGGAGTCGGTAGGTAGTGTGGTGGGTGTGTGCGGTTGTGTCGGTAAGTCTTTATGAGTCTATAATTGCATGTCCTTGGGTTAATTCCTTTTCTTGTTCCTCTTAATTCCTTGATCATTGTTATTGTTTTACATCTAACAAAAATTGCAAGTTGTCCCATTGTCCGATTGTTGCGGCCGAAGTGGCCTTGGTATTGCTCCCGGTTTTTAGGTGATGTGATTACGCCATTGTCCTTTTGAAAATCCAAATTCTTTTCATTTTTTCTCTCGACTTACTTTTCATTTTTCTTAATCCTGGCTAGGTGACGTCACTACACCTACGCCCGATTTTTTACCCTTTATTTTAATTTCTTTTCTTTTATTTCATTTTCGATTTCTTAGCCACTTGGCCAGGGTCAAGGTGATGTGATTGCATCTAGGCCCGCCACCCTTTTACCGCTTTATTTTTGTTTATTTTCCTTTTCCCAAAATTTTCGAAAAAACCAAAAACATTTGAAAAATTATAAAAATCCAAAAAGATTTTTCTTATTTTTCTTTTTCCGTCTTTTTCGATCTTTCCCTACTTGTCCATTGAGGACAATGTACGGTTTTAGTGTGGGGAAGGGATCTACTATCTTTTATTTTTCAAAATTCTTTCAAAAAAAAAACCATAAAAATTTGAAAAATTCCAAAAATCAAAAATATTTTCCTTTTCCTTTTCCCTTTTCTTTTTCTCGTTTTCGTTATGTTTTCGTGTCCGTCGTATGGTCTTGTTCTCTACTCTTACAGGATAACCACCACTTTGATAGCACATTTTGAAGAGATTATGGAAGCAACCCGCTTGGTAACTTCCTTCCTTTTCGCTTTCTCTTGTAGAGGAGTTAGGTTGTTGCTATTGGGAGGCTCTCGAAGATGAGCATTTTGGGTGTTGTGGTTGATTTTGTGCTAGAATGTCGATGGAGTATGGAGTACATGACTTCACTTGTGTTTTCTTTTATTTGCCTTTTCTTTTTCGTGTGTTCTTTTTGCTTTTGTATAGTGTGTCTAGGACTAAATGTTTTTGAAAACCCGATTACAACTTATTACAAGAGTTTACATTTCATTGTAGATAACCCATTGTAGATTTTGGACCTTAATCTAGTAGAATGACTCTAAATCAATGAACTTGTTGATCCTTTAGCTTGAGTCCACCTTTTCTACTAGAGGTTTATTTCGGGATTTGCACTTGACCACCTTGACCACCCATGTAGGAGTTAGGCCTTGGTTTCCGCATCCTGTTTTCTAGGTGACCTTGCTCAAATGACCATTGCACTTTTAGTCCAAAACTTAATGTTCACAAGAGAGGGGAATACCGTCTGATAAGCAAAGCACAAAACTTAATGTTCAAAGTCATCCAATCATACGACGAAGAATGAGACAACAAAAGAGGCCAGAAAAACCATCGGGTGAAGTTTCACCCGATGAGAAACGACCTGGCGAAGTTTCGCCCGACGGTAATTCCGCCTCCCCGAAGATCTTCAGGAAAACTTCTCCACCAGGCGAAATGACCGGGCGAAACTTTCACCCATTGGGGGAAGTTTCGCCCGACGGTAAAGATGTAAAAAAAAACGCAAAACTGGAAGGAAGTCCACAGGGTGAAACCACCGGGTGAAGTTTCACCCAGCGGTATTGGTCCGTGTATGGCAGATTTCGCAGGGTGAAGTTTCACCATGTGAAGAATCAAAGGGTAGAAGTCTCACTAATGGAGCAAAAAGTTGGATTTGGGCTTGAGTTTAAGGATCCATTAAGGCTTTACTATATATATTGATGCCCTAGTTAGTTGCACATAAGCTCTCACTTAGCATTTCATTAGAACACGTTACTACCATTCATTTCATTAGATCATTTTCCTCTAGCTTAGTTAGTAAGCTAGAGTTCTTCATAGTTTTCATCAATTTCTTTTCTCTAAATCTTTACTTAAGCTTTTTAGAAGAATTCTAGTTGTTTTTATTGAAGATTCTTGGAGATTATTAAAGAATTAGTGACAAATCCTTTGTTCTCTTCATCAAGCTTCATCTTATTTCATTTATGCAATCTTCTTCTTTATTATTGATCTTCTTCAATAATTGGTATATTTCTCTTCCTCTCCCTAATCTCTAGTTTAGATTTAATTTCGTTCTTTCATTATTGCATCGTTTTTAGATCGTTCTATATTTTATTTTGTTAATTGCTATTTTATTCATCGTTTCGTTGTCATATTCTCTAGATTTCATTTATGTTGTTTTAGATCGCTATCTAGATAGTGATTTTCCTTATTATATTGTTGTTATTTTCTCTAGATTTAATCATTATGCTTGTTTTTGTTGTTTTCTTTATTGTTATTGTTTTATTAGTGTCCATTATGAATAGTGAGTAGATTTCTTGTTGGGGGTTTAGGGAGGAGGATCTTAGATTATTTGAATTGAGAAGTTTATGGTTAGTTACTTGCTTGTTGGTTTATCTTGTTTGAGGTTGTTGTGTCATTGTTGTTTTAGTCCGGCCAACTAGACCGATCTCGACTCATTTCTATCAATATGGGGAAACTTGGGGTAGAAATTACCTTAACTTGAGACTTACCCTTCTTCACCGCGAAAGGAGGTTTTTAGCTGAGTTGGGTGAAGAAACCGAAAGGTGGCATTCTCCCTCTACCAATGTTGTGACCAACCCGATTCCAATTTTCTTAGACCCCATTTCCCGGATCCCGACTTCCCCCTAACACCTTTTCTCTATTTGATCATCTTTTTGTCATTTATTGCATTTTAGTATATACTCGACCCTTAAAACCCCCACTAGATCCCAAACACGTCGCTTTTACTAAATTCTGTTCCGTTCCCTGTGGACCGACCTCGACTTACCACGAATAAACTAGTTGTTTTTGTGTTATTACGAGTCTTACAAATATTGTTTGATCCTCCATCTTTCGCTAAACGACCGATCCGATTGGGAGGCGATCACTAATGTTTGGGTTCAAGTGGTAGGGCTACCTTTTGAGTTTATCAACAATGACGTTGGTAATGTGATTTGAAGGATTCTATGTCAACCCTTTTGGGTGGATCCCATGGAGATCATTCATGTAAATGATTTCATAAGAATCAAGGTCACTATAATGCTGGATGAACCGCTTATTCCGAGTTTCTTTCTTGCTTGCGACGACGGAATGCTTATTTGGATACATTTCAAATACGAGGAAATTTTCAAATAATGCGTGAAATGCGGGAAAATTGGACACAAATCAACGAGATATGCTGCAACACCAAGACAAGTTTCAACATGAATCGATTTTGTTCTGAGAAGGGTTGTCCGACAATGTTTTGTTATCTTTCAAGCGGAAACGAATCATGCTATGTTCAACTTGGATATGAGAGCAACACCAACCCAGGCTGAATACGCTAAAAAGGATTTATTTCGTTCGAGACAATTTAGGAGCTTTTCATGAGATCCTATTGGAAGACAGACTCGTTAACTTTAACATTGGTACTACGCCTGGTGGTAGGGTCGTGGCAGGTACGCGATATAATCCGAATAATATACGTTTTGCAGGTACTGTCTTATATCCTTTGAATGAAAGGAATGGACAGCGGAGAGGTCGAGGAGCAGATAATAACGACAGAATGGAGGTAGATGAGGAAAATAGGGCTGATAACAGAGAAGTACCTCATCTCATGGGGGACGCACTACTAAAAGCAGAGGAAATTGCGGCGGACGTTTTGCATCGGACATAAAATCCGACGCAGATATTTAGGTTGCGTCGGATAATCCGACACAATATATTTGTGTCGGATTAACCGACGCAATCCGCCTCAATAGAACAGGCGCCAATAATTTCGTGTTGGTGCGCCTATGTGAAAGTGTTGCGATGGATTAGCCGACGCAATGTCGACCCAATAGGACGGTGTTGCGTTGGCTAATCCGACGCAATGGTGTCGAGTCAACGCGTCTTCTTACGCGACCAGTCAACAGGAAGACGCGTTTTGTGTCGGGTTGGCCGACACAAAATTGAATCATGCGTCGGTCTTTTCGTCGGCTAATCCAACGCAATGTTTTTTTAACTTAAAAAAAAACACGACACAGACACAATCAGACCCCAAACCGACTCCCCCAAACCCCCTCTCTCCAAGGCGATTTCGACGACGTCGCGCGACCAGCCCCAATTCCACCCATCTCCGGCGCAACTCCGACCTCGAGCGACTCGCGTACCTCCGACGACCACCACCCTACCCAGATCCGACGACGCAACCCTAAATCGACCCCCAAAATCGAAACCCTAGGTCTCCCTCCCATCCCCTTTTCCGGCAACCTCCTCCTCTTCCGGCGAACCCATACACCCCGGCGAGCCCCACCCTTTCCGGCAAACCAAACCTGGCCCCCACCTCCGACGAACTTCACCTCTGTCCCACACCTCCACCTCCGGCGAACCACCCGGCGCTTGCACACCCCCGAAAAACCCGACCCCCAAATCTCAGGTATGATTATGTTAATTTTGGTAATTGTGTTAATTAGGTTAATTATTAGTTAATTAGATTAATTGCTAGTTAATTAGATTAATTAGGTTAATTATGTTCATCATTAGCATGTTAATCGTTTAGTAGGTTTTGAGATTGTATGTTAATTATGTTAGTATGTTAATTAGGTTAATTAGTCTAATAATTATGTTAATTACGTTAATTAATATGTTAATTAGGTTAATTAGTACGTTAATTTGGTTAGATTTTGTTTTATTGTTAGACGGTAATTGCTAATTACGTTAATGGTTAATTATACTAACTATGTTAGTAATTGTTAATTATGTTAGTGTTTTACTAGTAATAGTGGTATTGTATTAGTGATTATTGTATTAGGTTAGAAAATGTGTTATTAGATTAGTAGTAGCAGTAGATTATTGAGTAATATTAGTAGTAGTATGTAGTAGTACAATGAATTAGTAGATTAGTATGTAGTAGTAATATTAGTTTTAGTAGTACTTTAGTAGTGCGAGTAGTAGTAGTAGTAGTTGTAGTAGTAGGAGAAGATTAGTAGTATTAGTATTAGTAGTAGTAGATTAGTTGTAGTAGTAGTAGGAAAAGATTAGTAGTATTAGTAGTAGTACTTGTAGATTAGTAGTAGTAGTAGTAGTAGTAGTAGATTAGTAGTAGTAGTAGTACATTAGTGGTATTAGTAATAGTACTAGTAGATTAGTAGTATTAGTACTTAGTGGTAGTGAAGTACACGTAATAGTACTTAGTGGTAGTGGTTGTAGACACCCAGATTTGGACCTGGTGGCTGCAGAAGTGTCCGACAAACACCCGATGACGATTGGACTGCGACGCGGCGCGAGTTCGCGATGTTTTAGATAGTTTTTCTATAGAACGGATCAAATAATTACTTGGAAATATTAAATTAACATCAAGGCAGGCTTAGTCGTGTCATTACGGTCGCGTCGACACTAATTAGAGTCAATTCCGACACCGGGGCCCCGAATCGATCCCGAAATATGCAAAGTCAAACCCGAATCAACGCGTCGAGCCGAGCGAACCTTAGGACGCACATCCGAAGCCCACCCGGCGCTTGACACACTAGGGTTATGGGGAAGCCTTAACCTCCAAGATAACCTAAGATATGCGTCTTCTCTGTTTTGAAAAGTTTTGATATCGGATTTTCATAACTTCGAGAGCCTCAACTCAGGAGCCTGAAGACTGAACTGCCACACACCAGGCGCCTGAAGACCGAACCGCTTGAACCCAGGTGTCCATATGGGTGACGAGGACCGAAAACACCTATAAATACCCCCCTCACCTCATTCATTCGACACAATCACGAGTTCGTGCCTACTTCTACACAACTCGTTCTTCCTTCTCTTTTCTCTCGCTAAGGGCTCGCACTCCGACACCCGAGGCAAACGATCCACTCGATCGTAGTTCCGATAAAGCGAAATCGACGCTACTCCTCACCTTCGAGCACTCCACTCGATCCCGAGGTGCCTGTGTTCGACTAGCTCGAGTCTAGTAACAAAGTTCTGCCGGATTAGCCGTAGAAACGGTCCATAGTAACGAAGCTCTGCCGGAGTAGCCGCAGGAAGGGTCAACGGTAACGGAGTTCTGCCGAAATCACTGGTCAAGCTAGGAGGATCCACCTGTTGAAGTCGAATCGTCACTAGGTTGTCATCTAAACAAAACATTCCATATTTGTACTTTCTTTTATTATGCACTACGACAACACTAGATGTGGACACTAGGTCCACAAACATCTACTAAAACACGTAACGTCCCAACTTCAACCGTAAGCACTAAAATACACTAAATAGACCCGAGTAATTCCGAGATCCGTTCTCAAACTATCTATGCATCGTGTTCCGTTTAGTGTATACTACGAGGGTGCAACTCCTCACAATGTGATTTACTTACGTTCGCATTTACAGTTCTCAAACTATCATGCTCGATCGTAGTGTGCGGAGAGACAAAAGAAAAAGAAAAGAAACTACGAAAATAAAGCTAAAAATCAAAAATAAAGGTGAAGAAAAGTGTAGAAGGTGTCCGGCCGGGGTGTAGTCAAGTCACCATGGGCCGAGACAAGAAAAGATATGGATGGGGGAAGAAATAAAAAGAAGGAAATAAAAGGAAATGGGAGGGGAGGACTAGGTGTAATCAAGTCACCTAGCCCGGATTCCGCCTAAATCCGACTAATTCCTACAAAAGGGTGGAAATCTTGAAAATTTTGGATTTTGAAATGACTCTCGATGTAGTCACGTCATCGAGAGTCGGGAGCAACCATACTAAGGCCTCGAAGGCCACCATGACACAAAGGATAAAATGGAAAGGGAATAAACAAATGAAGACAAGCTATAAAAACGGAAAAGAGAGGATAGTTGCCGTACCATACGGTTACCAACTCACTCGCTCCATAGTCTCATAAGTCAATATAGGCACTTAGCTTGTCCATGTCGTCGTTATTCCTCTCCAATTGCGATCCGGTTCCATGGTTGGGGCACAAAGGCAAAATGAGGCGGGTTTTGATGTGAAAGTCGGTTTTAAGTGAAGAGAAGGTGAGGTGAAAATGTGTAAAGAAGGTGCAACGGTCATATAGTGAGAGTAAGGACATGTAGGGAGGTTGGGAGGGGGTATACAATGGTTGGGTGGACTCAAAAGACGAAGAAAAGGCCAAAGGAGGACAGGGGGTCCTTCCCGGCCGGGATGGAAAAATCCCGATCGGGTTTCCCCACCATCCCGAACGGGAAAGAAAAATCTCAATCGGGATGGGCTCACAGTAGCCAGTCTAACTTGCACCTCCAACCCGAACGGGAAGGAAAAATCCCGATCGGGTTTTCCCACCATCCCGAACGGGAAGACCTTTTCCCGAACGGGATGGGCTCTTCTAGGCCGGGAAGAGTCTCCTAACCCTCTATGGCTCCCAAAAGCTTGTTCCAAGCTTCAAAAACCGACTTCCCAACACACGATTCAAGCTCCAACAATGACCACTCCTCCCTAGGAGGCATTTTCACTTCACACCTATCACAATAAACTCAAATAACACATCAAATTCCCTCCCTCACAATGCTCATCAATCATCCAAATAATCAAGAAATTCACCAAACAAAACAAACTACAAGGGAAAGAGATATATACAGAGACGGTTCTTGTGGAACTCCGTCAAACCAAGGTGGTACTTTCTTCAATCTTTTTCAACAACCAAAACTAGTTCCATCTCCATCAAGGGCACGAAGGAACAAGTCGAAGGCCCTAGCAAAGTCTTCAATCAAGCTCGAGATATAACCAACCACATACCAAGGCTCTTCATGGCCTTGCCTCGACGTTCCCGGGGCATCCCGATCTTCCAAGTTCAATGACTTGAACTTGTACTTTTGGTCTTTGGGGATATACCCAAACGTCCACCGGTCCTCATGTGGCCCCAAGGGAGGCTCATCCTTCTCCTTGATTTTCATCTTGTCATCAAGCCCATGAAATGGGCACTCATCTCCCTCCGAATCGGAGTCATCATCCTCAAGTACATAGGAGTTCTTGTTCAAGCTTTGTCCCGACTCTCCCCCTAGATCAATGTTTTTCTTGGCTTGGATCATATTGCATGACTCATCATTAGTAGGCGAAGTGTTACCTTGGAGGTCAAACACTAGCTTCTCTTCGCCTAACTCGAAGGTGATCCTACCATTCTTCACATCGATCATAGTACCGGCGGTATGTAGAAATGGGCGCCCAAGAATAATGGGAGTGATTGCATCTTCCCGCATATCGAGCACGATGAAGTCAACCGGAATGAAGAACTTACCGATTCTCACCGGCACATCCTCTAGCATCCCCAATGGTCGGTTGAATGAACTATCGGCCATTTGGAGCGTGATAGAGGTACTTTTCAGCCCCTTCATCCCAAGTCGGCAACAAATAGAATAAGGGATGATGCTCACACTCGCACCCAAATCGCATAATGCTCTTTCGATCTTGTAGTGCCCTATGGTGCAAGGGATCGAGAATCTACCCGGATCCTTCAACTTTGGAAGCGTAGAACCTTGAATGAGCTCGCTCACCACTCTTGTGAATGCAATGGTCTCTTCCTTATCGACGGATCTCTTCCTAGCCAATATTTCTCTCATAAATTTTCCATATGCCGGGATTTGGGTAAGTAGCTCGGTAAATGGGACACTCACATCCAACTTCTTCACAATACTAAGGAACTTGTCATATTGAGAGTCTACCTTGGTCTTCATTTGCCTTGTTGGGTAAGGCAACTTGACTTGGTATTTATTTTGCTCAATCGGGGTGGGCTCTTCAAATGACACTTTCCTTTTTCCCTTGTCTTTTGCTTGAAGTGGGGGAAGCTTGTCTTGTTGGGGTTTCTCAACCTCCCATAAGACTTGCTCCTCTATTGGATTATCAAGGCTTGAGCTTTCTTGCATTGGAGATGCCATTTTCTTTGTCGGTTCTTGTATTGGCTCTTGCTCACTAGGAAATGGAGGGGAGTCATAAGATGTACCTCTCCTTGTGGTGATGGCATTTACATGCTCAAATTTCGGTGTTTCGCCTTGAGAAGGTAGTTGTCCTTTTTGTCTTGAGGAGCTCCCCGAAGCAAGTTGAGATACTTGAGTTTCAAGCATCTTCATACGGGCATCTCTTGTCGCGTTTTTCCCTTGAATATAAGCAAAGAGCTCTTGATGGTTTCTTGTTATGTCCATTTGACTCTTTTGCATATCCATCATAGATTTTTGAATATCGAATCCCCGAGGTGGAGATGATGGATTATGCGGAGTATCGGTGAGGGCTAATGGAGTACCATAGTCATGAATAGGAGACCGGCTCCTAGGCTTGCTTTGTTGTTGATTGCCTTGAGTTGCTTGATGTTGACGGTTCCCTTGGAACCCATGATAATTGCCTTGATTAAGGCCTTGATTGTTGCCATGGTTGTGGTTTTGATAGCCTTGGTTGAAGTTCCCTTGTTGGAACCCTTGATTGTTGTTGAATGAACCTTGGTTACTTTGCTCGAAGTTGTTGAAAGGCCTTGAGTTGCCTTGGTAACCTTGGTTGTTGTCCCTTAAGGGAGGTGGAACATAAGGACGATGTTGTTGTTGGTGTTGAAAAGCTTGTTGTTGCGGGACTTGATTGGAAGCTTGGTATTGATTAGAGTAGGAGGCACCTTGCTTGAACGCTTGAAAAGCATTCACTTGCTCAATACTTCCTCTACAATTCATAGGATCATGACCAACGATTCCACAAGTATCGCACATCCCATAATAAGGCAAAGGAGGTGCAAATCCCAAAGCATTAACTTCATGAATTGAGGCTTGGTTGGAGGAACCAATGCTTTGAACTTGAGTGAGGTGACCTTGGAGCTTCTTGTCAATGGTCTCCATGTGTGTCTTCAATTGAGCTCCAAGGTCAATGCTTAATTGAGTTATAGCATCAACCTCATGCCTACCTCCTCGATTTGTCTTCCTAGGCCTAGAGTATTGCGAATTATGGATCGCCATCTCCTCGATTCTTACCCATGTTTGGTCATCATCGACCTCGGTGAACCTACCATTGGAGCCCATGTTGAGTATAGTTCTTGAGTCCTCATAAAGACCGTTCCAAAATTGTTGGACCAAGAACCATTGTGAAAGTCCATGATGGGGGCATGATCTAACCAAAGACTTAAACCGCTCCCAAGCTTCATATAGGCTCTCTTCATCCCGTTGTTGGAAACCGGTGATGGAGGCCCTAAGCAAATTAGTCTTCTCCGGAGGGTAGAAAGTTTGGTAGAATGCCAATGCAAGCTTTTTTCAAGTGTCGATGCCCATGGTTGCCCTATCGAGACCTTTAATCCATTGCTTCGCTTTTCCAATAAGAGAAAACGGGAAGAGTACCCAATGAATTTGATCTTGAGTAACCCCGGGTTGAGATATAGCGTCACAATAATCGGAGAAGGTCTCCATATGTTGGTGCGGGTCTTCGGTGGGCAAACCACTAAATTGATTCCTTTCCACAAGTTGTATGAAGTGGGTCTTGGCCGTAAAATTTCCGGCATAAGCGGCCGGTAGAGCATTGGGTCCCGGCAAGACATCTTCCGTAAATGTAGAGTGGGAGGAAAACTTCGGCATTATTGGATGTAAGGGAGAAGATGGTGTAGACGGAGTTGAAGTAGATGTAGAAGGGGAGCTAGGACTAGAATCTCCAAAGGGATTGGTGAAATTTCCTTCGGCCGTCTCTCGAGATGCTTCCTCAATATCGCTTCCTTGAGCTTGCTCTTGATGGGTATTGCTTGCACTTGGTTGAGAGATCCTAACCCGGTTAATCGTCCGTTGGCGAAAAGCTCGAAAAAGCCTTTCCGGCTCTGGATTAAAGAGAAAGGATTCGCCTCCCCGCCTAGGCATACACTACACACTAGAACAAACGTGAGAATACCTAGTGCTTTATGGGCACTAGGTAACGACAATAAACAAGCACAACTAGAGACAAAGAGAAAAGAAAGCTAAGAAAACAAGAAAAACTAGAGAATATTCACAAGAGATGATAGAGGGGCACAAAGAAGAGTAACTAAGTCTAGAAATAAGCAAACAAAGTCTAAACAATGCACCGTCCCCGGCAACGGCGCCAAATTGATGGTAAGATTTGTCGTGGATCCCGCCACCAAATAATAACCAACTAGCACCTAATGGTAGTTAGGGTAAGTCGGGTCGTGTCCACGGAGACGGTGTCGCAATGCTTAGACTAGGTTGGCCTAAAACGAGACTAGGTCACACAAACAAACACAAATAAGCGATAAATGGAAAACTATGATGGAGGAGAGGTAAGGACTAGACTAATGATGAACTAGACTATAACAATGCTCAACATTGCTTATATTCAAACTAACTAGCAAACTAAGGAAATGATGACTAACTAATGAGATGAATCAAATATGAATAAGAAAGTGGGTTAGGTCGGGTTCATAAGAATAGTAGGGTGATAGGGTTGGTCATGGGTATGGGTGTCTCCTAGTGCAAGAGTCGGTCCGGGCTCTCGCAACTTAGACCGATGTCAAGGTGAGTCCGGGCTCTCGCAACTTAGACTCTAATCGAGGTATGTCCGGGCTCTCGCAACTTAGACTATCCTCAACATTCCTCAACATGACCACAAACAAGACAAACAATGAGTAGAGGAAGACTAGCATGAGAAGCATGGCCACTACAACTCAAACAAGCATTACAACAAACACATAGTGTGCCAAGTATGTGACTAAAAACAAAGATTCACCCTTTACCCCCAATCAAACCCTAATCATCCATAATCTACCCTTAATCCCCCTACTAACCCACAAGAAGACTACTCACTCATAATCAAAGATAAACTAACAACAATGAAAAGAGAAAACAACATCACAAACATCCAAACATCCATGGTGAACAATCAATAACAATAAACAATACTCAATGATTAAAGCTTGATGATAAAACAAAGATTAAGAGAAGAGAAATTATACCCACTACAATATGATGAAAAAGATGAGAACTTGAATTAATAAGAAACCCAAATAAAACCCCAAGGTTGTCAAGCTTGGGTGAGTCTTCAAGAATCTTCTTAATTACAAGACTAATTAACTAAGATTAAACTAGGATTAAGGAGAGATTAAAACTAATATGAAGAACACTAATCTAGGATTTGAATGTTTGTAGAGAGGTTTAAGATAGTCTAGGGTAAGGTAAGATCCCTAAACAATACAAGAGAGAAGTATTTATAGGGTTACAAATGGAAGGAAGAAGAAAGAAACAAAGCGCGGCTGCCACTGGGACTTTCCCGATCGGGAAACTTCAACTTTCCCGATCGGGAATATGCCAACCCGATCGGGAATGCTCCACAGTGGCGTCCCTAATCGTGCACTTCATCCCGATCGGGTTTGAGGCCTTCCCGATCGGGATGGGTCTTGTAGGCCTCCAATATGAACTTTTTGGTCCCTCCTTGCTTCTCATGGGCTTCCCATCGATTCTCGGGACTCGGGATCGGGTCTCGGAGGCATAAGTAGACCATGAACCGCTCCCAAGGAGCGATTCCGCAAGGAAATGGAACCAAAACACAGCAAATTAGGCACTACAAACTACACTTATCAGGCGCAAAGGCCGTGCGATCCGTCGAGTTATCATGAATCATCAGAGCAACGAGCAAAGCCCGTGTTGACCTTTTATCTAATAAATGCAGCCCTTCCGGAAGTCGGACGATGTTGCACGTATTAGCTCTAGAATTACTACGGTTATCCGAGTAGCAGGTACCATCAAACAAACTATAACTGATTTAATGAGCCATTCGCAGTTTCACAGTCTGAATTAGTTCATACTTACACATGCATGGCTTAATCTTTGAGACAAGCATATGACTACTGGCAGGATCAACCAGGTAGCATTCCTCAATCGACATCAGCACTCATGAGACACTCGAGAAAGAAGTGGTCAACGCGAACCGAAAGTCTTTCACCTTGAGCAACAACTCGTTATTAATGGGCGAGCATCGACCACCCACAAAGCACACACCGCATCCCGGAGAGCAGTTAGGGACCTTTCCCCATTACACCACATCATTTTACGTGGTTGGATGGAGAACGGTCTAACACAATTGTTCGCTAAACACCCCCGAGGGGACGCCTAGCGAAGCGACACAATTAGGGACCCTCACAATGCCGTAAAAGAAAGGGCACACAACGCAGCAAACCATGTTTGCACAAGGCCAACTACGCACATGAAGCACACCCTGAACTAGACGTCGGGCAACGTTTCACCACACAAGCAAAGAGCTCGCCAACCGAAGCAACCCGGACATCGCTCACGCAATTCGCAAAACGCTATGAAGGGCTGATTTCTCTCGATCCACGAGCCTAATAATAGCCCCATGGGCGAGGAGAGCACACCCCACCAAAGCACAACTAGGCACGAAATGAGACGGGGTAACGCCTCTCCTTAAGGGACTTCGGATTATGGACATTTGGCCGGATTTTATAAAGGGATGTAGGAGAACCACTCGAAGGCAACAAACTCGCTCGGATACATCACATCGAAGGTGGGCGAGGAGAGCACATCCCACCAAAGCACAACTAGGCACGAAAAGAGACGGGGTAACGCCTCTCCTTAAGGGACTTCGGATTAGGGACATTTGGCCGGATTTTATTAAGGGATGTAGGAGAACCACTCGAAGGCAACAAACTCGCTCGGATACATCACATCGAAGGTGGGGAGGGGAAGCTCGAGACTCATCGCCGTCTACCACCGTAGTAACCGAAAGATCGGCTTTCCGGACGTTACGTAGGACGTACCGCATACCCAATCGGGACAACGATCAAGACTCGTCTCTTACAACCCCCCCGTGTTCCCGCCGGCTCAAGATTTCGTCCCGTCTAAACCGGATATCCCGGAAGCCCGGGTGTCGGATTTATCAAGCTCGAGGACTCATCCCTTGCCAACTTGCCCGTGGTCCGAGAAGCTCGGGAATTTCGTCACCGTCCACCACCTTAGTAACCGGAAGACCGGCTTTTCGGACGTTACGTAAACCGTACCGCATACCCAATCGGCCAATCGGGACAACAATCAAAGACTCAATCCCCTGCAACACACCACACGTTGAACACAAGACACAAGCCCATCAAACAGCGGGACACGCCTCTCTCTCGTCACCGACGTAAAGCAAACCCGTTTAGAGAGGTGTTGTTCCAAGGGAGATCATTTAAAAAAAAATGAAAACGATTCCCAAGGTCCTCACTCAGCATAGCAGGCCAACGATACTGTTGCGACATCGAGGTCGATTTACACGCTACCCCGTTTTCCGAGAAGCTCGAGATTTTTGTCGCCGTCTACCACCGTAGTAACCGGAAGACCGGCTTTTCGGACGTTACGTGGGCCGTACCGAATACCCAATCGGGACATCGATCAAGACTCAAACCCTCACAACCCATCCCACGAGGCCACCGGACAGACCAGCGCCACCTTACTCAACTTTATCGGGACTCGCTACTCCGG
>OY288242.1:43872487-43882487 GCA_958450325.1 Agrostemma githago
CAAGGCGAGCGTAGGGAAGACGCGATGCGTGACGCCCAGGCAGGCATGCCCTCAGCCAAAGGCTTCGGGCGCAACTTGCGTTCAAAAACTCTATGGTTCACGGGATTCTGCAATTCACACCAAGTATCGCATTTCGCTACGTTCTTCATCGATGCGAGAGCCGAGATATCCGTTGCCGAGAGTCGTTTATTGTTAAGACATGGCACCACACCGGAGCCCGGTTGACCGGGCAGCCGGAGGGCACACACATTAAGTTCTTACTCCTTGACGCGTTACGCGCCGGGGGTCGTTGTTCTTTCGAGGAGGGCAAGTCATGGGAGGATTTGTCGTGGATCCCCACCGATCAATAAAAAACCAACTAATCCTTACTGGGTAGATAGGGCAAGTCGGGTCGAATCCACGGGGACGGTATGAGGTGTCTAGACTAAGGTCACCCAAATACAAGACTAGGTCAACTAAGGAACAATGACTAACTAAGATGACGAATAAATCAAATAAGGAAAGAATAGGGTTAGGTCGGGTTCATAAGTGTAGTAGGATAGTTGGGAGATCAATGGTGCAAGGTTCACCTAGTTACTAAGGATGGTCCGCGCCCTCCCGTCAAGGCCTATGTCCGCACTCTCGTGTCAAAGACAAAACCCGAATTCTTATGCGAGGTCGGTCCGCGCTCTCGCTTCTAAACCCATGTCCGCACTCTCGTGTCAAAGACTAAACTCGGAAACACAAGAATTCAATCACAAGTCGACCACAAAATGAGGAGAAGAAGACTAGTATGAGAGGAATGGCCAATTCTACTCAAACAAGCAATTCAACAAACACATGGAGTGCCCAACATGTGACTAGTAACAAAAGGATCAACCTTTACCCTCAATCAAACCCTAATCATCCATAATCCACACTTAATCACCCTACTAACCCCACAAAAAGTCTACTCACACATATCTAAACAAACATTAACATAAACAAGAGAAATTCACACAAACAACAAAACATATAAAATGAAACTAGTGAAAACAATGAACAATGAACGAAACAATAAACAAAGATTAAAACTTGAATGAATAAACAAGATAAAGAGAAGGGAAAAGAAATTATACCATACTAGAAGATGAATGGAAGATTGAAACTTGTATTAACAAGAAAATCCCAAAACAATCTCCCTAGGGTGTCAATCTTGGTTGAATCTTTAAGAATTCCCTTAATACAAGACTAATTACTAAGATTAACGATAAACTAAGGACTAATCTACACTAATCTAAGCGAATCTAACCTAAATTAGTCTAGGGTTTAGTGGGTAATGAATAACATAAGCTAAGATTATAAGAGGAAGGGTATATATAGGGTTACAATGAGTAGGGAGATGAAACAAGTGACGCGGGTCTGTATCTGACCCTTCCCGGTCGGGAAGGATTGGTCTCCGTCGGGAAGGCCCCCTTCTCGGTCGGGAAGGCCCCCTTCTCGGTCGAGAAGGCCTCAAAACAGAACCTTCTTCAATTGTGCACTCCTTCCCGATCGGGAAGGCATCATCCCGCCCGGGAAGGACCTTGTAGGCCTACATTATGATCTTTTTGGTCCCTCCTTGGTTCTCATGAGTTTCTCATCGATTCTCGGGTCTCGGGATCGGGTCTCGGAGGCTCGGGATCGGGTCCCAAGGTCTCGGGGTCGAATCCAAGGCATCGAGTGCTCGTTCCTTCGCTTCGTTGGCTCCGAAAAGTGTATGTATTGAGTCGGAATCGGTCCAACTCTTCACGAATGGTCTCGGGAACCTGAAATGAGCTAGAGGAAGTATAAGTAGCCCATAAACCGCTCCCAAGGAGCGATTCCACAAGGAAATGGGACCAAAATACAGTAAATTAGGCACTACAAACTACACTTATCAACTCCCCCACACTTAACCCTTACTCGCCCTCGAGTAAGCACATGCTAACTACTAAACTAGCCGAGTGGGTATTAGCGCACCCTACGCCCTTTCAACTCACGCGAGAACACCTAGAGGATAAGTGCTCTCCGCAAGGCAAGTGAGGTCTTGCGACAAAACCGTGAATGCAACCGGACACAAAAACACATAAACAAACAAACATACAAACAAACACACAAAAGGTTGCACCCAAAAAAGAAACAAATACCGCTTCCCTGAAACAAGCGGTGAAAGAAGCACCGGTTTAGGACTCGAGGCAAGTGACAACGTTCCCAAGCTAGCAATACAAACCAAGATGAACTAAACCCTAATAGTATGACGATAACGCAACAAAAACGTTGGTAACTTACTTAGGTCCTCCTAACTTTCTAAGAACGTACTACGGGACGATCGGCGGGATGGAAAGTGATGAACCACGGTGTTAGTCGACACTGTAGGTAAGTGAAGACCCGCCCCCTTTAGCGATGAGCCAAAAGGGTCGTCCCATGTCCTAAAACCGCCTAACTAGTCCAAGTAAAAAGGGGAAATGTTTGCAATGCGAGGGAAGACCGACTTTTGCCGCTATCATCCTTCCTAGGGACTCGGTTCTTTGGTAGGCTCTTCACGGCAAAAGTCGGAAAAAGGCTTATTTTTGTGGGGTTAGGATCTTTTTGTGAGACGATTTTGTTTTGGCATTTTCTCCTTTCTTTTGCATTTTTGCTTTGTTTGTTGCCATGCCATTTCTTTTTCTTCTTTTCTATTTTCTTTTTGGCTTTTGTGCCTTTTCTTTTTCTTCAATCTTTTCTTTCTTTCTTTTTCTTTCTTTTTATTTTCTTTGCCCTTTTTTTGTTGTAGGCATTTCTTTATGCAACTAAGAAAGAGGGTTTCAACAATTTGCAATTTTATTGTGTGGAAATGTGTAGGAGGTAGGGAAATGGGAGAGTAGGGGGTCGCGATTTCCCTTCAAACCCACAAAAAGGGGAGAACTTGGACTAATCAAACAATTTCAAACACAGTCACCTAGTGGACGGGACTCGGCAACCAAGGCCTTTTCACACCGTGGGTTGTCGTAATGGTCAAAATGCAAATCCCGCAGTAAATCCCTAGTAAGCTAGGTGGACTCAAGGTAAAGGACCAACGAATTCATTGATTTAAGGTCATTCTACTAGACTAAAGTCCAAGACTCGATTTTTACTACTAGGAAGGGAAAGTAAACACTCGCACACTAGCCTCTAAACTGGGTTTTCGAAAACCTTTTTACACGCAAGACACAACTACACACACAAAACAAAGACACGACGAAAATGAAAGAAAAAGAGACAAAAGATAACAAAACAAAACAGGGAGAAACAAACACATAAACAAAAGAAACACCACCCCGAACATCCAAACAAGCGTCCAAATCAACCGCAAACTTTACAAAGCTCCACCCGAGCACACCATATCACAAACCTTCTCCAAACTTCACAAGAAATAAAGAGGGAAAAGGGATAAAAGATGTTACCGGATGTCTTGAAAGCTTTCCAAAACTAACGGTGATTAAGCAACCTATAAGGAAAAGGGAGGCAAAACACACACAACAAAACAAATATACGACACAACGACACAAAAGAAAAACACACAAAAGAAAATCTTTTTGATTTTTATGAAATTTTTCAAATTTTTAGGATTTTTAAAGATTTTTCGGAAAAACTACAAAAACAAAACTAACTATGATAGAATATCGCTCCCCCACACTTAAGCCGAGCAATGTCCTCATGCTCGACCGTAGTGCATGGGAGCTCAAAAGAAAAGAAACTACGAAAATAAAGCAAAAAATCAAAAAGTGGAGAAAAGGGTAGAAAGTGTCCGGCCGGGGTGTAGTCAAGTCACCGTGGGCCGAGACAAGAAAAGATATGGAAGGGGGAAGAAATAAAAAGAAAGAAATAAAAGGAAATGGGAGGGGAGGACTAGGTGTAATCAAGTCACCTAGTCCGGATTCCGCCCAAATCCGACTAAATCTAACAAAAATAGTGAAAAACTTGTAAAATTTGGATTTTTTCAAATGACTCTCGATGTAGTCAAATCATCGAGAGTCGGGAGCAACCATCACTAAGGCCCCGAGGGCCACCATGACAAAGGGGAAGGGGAGTATTCAAAGGGCAACAAGCAATGAAAGACGGAAAAGAAATGAGAGTTGCCTTACCAATGTGTTAGCAACTCGCGAACTCCATCGTCTTCAATGATTCAATAAATGCACTTGCTTGTTGTCATCATTGTCATCCCACTTCATACTTGAGAAAGTCGCATGGTTAAGGTGGTAAGCTTGCAATGGCGTGAGGGGGTGGGGTTTGATGTGAATCTCGGTGTAAAGTGAAGTGTAAATGCAGTGAGGGTATGAAAATGAGGTGTAAGGGTCATAGGATAGGAACAAGGAGTAATAAAGAGGTTGGGAAGGGGTATACAATGGCTGGGTGGACTCAAATGTCGAAGAAGAGGCACAAAGGGGAGTAGCGGACCTTCCCGGTCGGGATTGATGGTCCAGATCGGGATGATAAACCCTTCCCGGTCGGGAAGCTTGCTTCCCGGCGGGAAGACACTCCAGAGATCTCGAAATATGGCACCCTCATCCCGATTGGGATGGCTCCTTCCCGATGGGGATGCCTCATCCTTCCCGGTCGGGAAGCCCTCTTTCCGGTCGGGATGCTCTCCTCATGGTCTCCAAAACCCCAAAAGCTATTCAAAGCTTCAAAAACCCGTTCCCTTGCTCACAATCCATGCTCTATCGATAACCATTCCTCCCTAGGAATCACCTTCACTTCACCTATCAAACAAGGCTCATACACACATCAAAATCCCTCCCTCACATCGCTCATCAACAATCCAAATAATCAAGCATTACACGAAACAAACGAATCCTAGAAACAAAGTTACAAACGACACAATTACAAACACGAGAACTCTAAAGAAGAAGGGAGAAGAATATACAACATGACGGTTCTTTAGGGACTCCGTCAAACCGAGGATGGTGGACTCTCATTCTTCAACCATAGCCCCCAAGGGCTTGGAGGAGCAAGTCAAACGCACGACCGACATCGTAATGAAGGCCCAAAGAGTGCCCAAGCCAAGCTATCCTCCACGGCCTCCAAGGTGGAGGCAAGAAGTAGAAATCCAACGACCCAACGTCATCTTCCATGTCGTCTCCAGGGTCTATCCATCCTACAAGCCTTATCGATCTCTTCCTCCCTAAGCATCGTCTCCTATCACAACCAAAGCTCAAAATTCTAGCACAAGTGTCGAAAGAGAGCTTAACCCTCTTCTTATCATAAAGCAAACCCAAGTCATCAACAAGTTCCGGCCCATTATCTTCCAATCCTAAAACATCGTTCTTCCCCACATCATCAATAAGAAGAGATTTGAAACTCAAGCAAGCGGTTTCAACCTCCTCTAAACCAAGATCCAAATTACATACAAGGGGTTCACAATGCTTCATTGGATTGTCACATATGGGCGACTTGATTTCTTCATTCATGTCCCATGACTTCACAACACTTATCACCTCACTCAACTCATCCCAAAGTTCAACATCCTCCACGATAGTCTCACAAGAAGCGGCATGAAGCTCAAGAGGAGGGCAAGCGGTGGGGATTGAAGGTTCAACAAGTATAGAGGGGGTAGACTCTTGACTCTCCTCTATTATATCGGTGTTTTCATCAATGAAACTCTTCAAATTCCCACTATCCTCACCCAATTCTTCACCAAAAACTCCTCCATCAAGGATTATCTCCTCTTTCTCCTCTTCCAAGGAAATTTCGCTACCAAAAGGACCTTCATCGGCGGCTTCGTGATTAGGTTGCTCCCTTTGCTCAAGTGAGCACCCTTCTTCGAGTTCCGATGTTCGGGATAAAAACATTACGGTTTTGACCGATAACGCATTTAATCGAGCATCCATCGCCTCGGTTTCCCTTTGATATTGGGCCATGAATTCCTCTTGGTTCTTTTGCATTTGAATGGCCATCTCTTGTTGGCTCCTTTGAAATTGAAGAAATGATTGATAAAACTCCAAGTTGAGCATTTGGTGGTCATTGGGGTTTTGGAGTGCTACTTGGTAGTGAGGTTGAGGTGATTGGTGATATGGTGGGTTTTGGGGAAATTGGCTTCCATATCCTTGAAGCTCATACCCACGGGTTTCTCGATTACCAAATGAAGCTTGGTGGTAGTTTGGAGACATCATGGCATAGTCTCGATACATGGAGGAAGAGGAGTAGCTTGTTGCGGGTTCTATGGGTGGGGAGTTTAGATCGAACCTCATGCTATACTCGAAAATCGTGGCTCGTACCCGGTTGAGGACCTCTCAATCTAGCAACCGTTCGTTAAAGCGGCTCTAAGTTGTAAAGAAGAAGATGGTCACCACCTCTAGGCACAAACTGTGGACTAAGAGCAAACGTGAGAACTCTAGTGCTTTTTGGGCACTAGACAAGAAGGAAATAAACTTCACACACACAAGAAGCAAAAGAAAACAATAAAAACTACAAAAGAAAACTACAAAAACGAAGACACAATCAAGTAAATAGGCAAACAACGTCTAAACTAGCACCGTCCCCGGCAACGGCGCCAAATTGATGGGAGGATTTGTCGTGGATCCCCACCGATCAATAAAAAACCAACTAATCCTTACTGGGTAGATAGGGCAAGTCGGGTCGAATCCACGGGGACGGTATGAGGTGTCTAGACTAAGGTCACCCAAATACAAGACTAGGTCAACTAAGGAACAATGACTAACTAAGATGACGAATAAATCAAATAAGGAAAGAATAGGGTTAGGTCGGGTTCATAAGTGTAGTAGGATAGTTGGGAGATCAATGGTGCAAGGTTCACCTAGTTACTAAGGATGGTCCGCGCCCTCCCGTCAAGGCCTATGTCCGCACTCTCGTGTCAAAGACAAAACCCGAATTCTTATGCGAGGTCGGTCCGCGCTCTCGCTTCTAAACCCATGTCCGCACTCTCGTGTCAAAGACTAAACTCGGAAACACAAGAATTCAATCACAAGTCGACCACAAAATGAGGAGAAGAAGACTAGTATGAGAGGAATGGCCAATTCTACTCAAACAAGCAATTCAACAAACACATGGAGTGCCCAACATGTGACTAGTAACAAAAGGATCAACCTTTACCCTCAATCAAACCCTAATCATCCATAATCCACACTTAATCACCCTACTAACCCCACAAAAAGTCTACTCACACATATCTAAACAAACATTAACATAAACAAGAGAAATTCACACAAACAACAAAACATATAAAATGAAACTAGTGAAAACAATGAACAATGAACGAAACAATAAACAAAGATTAAAACTTGAATGAATAAACAAGATAAAGAGAAGGGAAAAGAAATTATACCATACTAGAAGATGAATGGAAGATTGAAACTTGTATTAACAAGAAAATCCCAAAACAATCTCCCTAGGGTGTCAATCTTGGTTGAATCTTTAAGAATTCCCTTAATACAAGACTAATTACTAAGATTAACGATAAACTAAGGACTAATCTACACTAATCTAAGCGAATCTAACCTAAAGTAGTCTAGGGTTTAGTGGGTAATGAATAACATAAGCTAAGATTATAAGAGGAAGGGTATATATAGGGTTACAATGAGTAGGGAGATGAAACAAGTGACGCGGGTCTGTATCTGACCCTTCCCGGTCGGGAAGGATTGGTCTCCGTCGGGAAGGACCCCTTCCCGGTCGGGAAGGCCTCAAAACAGAACCTTCTTCAATTGTGCACTCCTTCCCGATCGGGAAGGCATCATCCCGCCCGGGAAGGACCTTGTAGGCCTACATTATGATCTTTTTGGTCCCTCCTTGGTTCTCATGAGTTTCTCATCGATTCTCGGGTCTCGGGATCGGGTCTCGGAGGCTCGGGATCGGGTCCCAAGGTCTCGGGGTCGAATCCAAGGCATCGAGTGCTCGTTCCTTCGCTTCGTTGGCTCCGAAAAGTGTATGTATTGAGTCGGAATCGGTCCAACTCTTCACGAATGGTCTCGGGAACCTGAAATGAGCTAGAGGAAGTATAAGTAGCCCATAAACCGCTCCCAAGGAGCGATTCCACAAGGAAATGGGACCAAAATACAGTAAATTAGGCACTACAAACTACACTTATCACTAATGTATACAGAGTGTAGGCTAGCTTTGAGCACTCTAATTTCTTCAAAGTAACAGTGCTGGAGGCACGACCCGGCCAGTTAAGGCTAGGAACGCATCGCCGGCGTTAGAGGCGAGACGACCGGTGCACACCTAATGGCGGACCGGTCGGCCCACCCCAAGGTCTAACTACGAGCTTTTTAACTGCAACAACTTAAATATACGCTATTGGAGTTGGAATTACCGCGGTTGCTGGCACCAGACTTGCCCTCCAATGGATCCTCATTAAGGGATTTAGATTGTACTCATTCCAATTACCAGACTCAAAATGCCCGGTATTGTTATTTATTGTCACTACCTCCCCGTGTCAGGATTGGGTAATTTGCGCGCCTGCTACCTTCCTTGGATGTGGTAGCCGTTTCTCAGGCTCCCTCTCCGGAATCGAACCCTAATTCTCCGTCACCCGTCACCACCATGGTAGGCCACTATCCTACCATCGAAAGTTGATAGGGCAGAAATTTGAATGATCAGAGCAACGAGCAAAGCCTGCGTTGACCTTTTATCTAATAAATGCAGCCCTTCCAGAAGTCGGACGATGTTTCACGTATTAGCTCTAGAATTACTACGGTTATCCGAGTAGCAGGTACCATCAAACAAACTATAACTGATTTAATGAGCCATTCGCAGTTTCACAGTCTGAATTAGTTCATACTTACACATGCATGGCTTAATCTTTGAGACAAGCATATGACTACTAGCAGGATCAACCAGGTAGCATTCCTCAATCGTCATCAGCACTTATGAGACACTCGAGAAACTAGTGGTCAACGCGAACTGAAAGTCTTTCACCTTGAGCAACAACTCGTTATTAATGGGCGAGCATCGATCACCCACAAAGCACACACCGCATCCCGGAGAGCAGTTAGGGACCTTTCCCCATTACACCACATCATTTTACGCGGGTGGATGGAGAACGGGCCTAACACAATTGTTCGCTAAATACCCCTGAGGGGACGCCTAGCGAAGCGACACAATTAGGGACCCTCACAATGCCGTAAAAGTAAGGGCACACAACGCAGCAAACCATGTTTGCACAAGGCCAACTACGCACATGAAGCACACCCTGAACTAGATGTCGGTCAACGGTTCACCACACAAGCAAAGAGCCCGCCAACCGAAGCAACCCGGACATCGCTCACGCAATTCGCAAAATGCTATGAAGGGCTGATTTCTCTCGATCCACGAGCCTAATAATAGCCCCATGGGCGAGGAGAGCACACCCCACCAAAGCACAACTAGGCACGAAATGAGACGGGGTAACGCCTCTCCTTAAGGGACTTCGGATTAGGGACATTTGGCCAGATTTTATTAAGGGATGTAGGAGAACCACTCGAAGGCAACAAACTCGCTCGGATACATCACATCGAAGGTGGGGAGGGGAAGCTCAAGACTCATCGCCGTCTACCACCGTAGTAACCGAA
The DNA here is from genome assembly GCA_958450325.1 of Agrostemma githago. Classification (NCBI taxonomy): domain Eukaryota; kingdom Viridiplantae; phylum Streptophyta; class Magnoliopsida; order Caryophyllales; family Caryophyllaceae; genus Agrostemma; species Agrostemma githago. The sequence continues at coordinate 43,881,991 of OY288242.1, forward strand.
AGATCGGCTTTCCGGACGTTACGTAGGACGTACCGCATACCCAATCGGGACAACGATCAAGAGTCGTCTATTACAACCCCCCCGTGTTCTGGCCGGCTCAAGATTTTGTCCCGTCTAAACCGGATATCCCGGAAGCCCGGGTGTCGGATTTATCAAGCTCGAGGACTCATCCCTTGCCAACCTGCCCGTGGTCTGAGAAGCTAGGGGATTCAGTCACCGTCCACCACCGTAGTAATCGGAAGACCGGCTTTTTGGACGTTACATAGACCGTACCGCATACCCAATCGGGACAACGATCAAAGACTCAATCCCCTGCAACACACCACACGGTGAACACAAGACACATGCCCATCAAACAGCGGGACACGCCTCTCTCTCGTCACCGACGTAAAGCAAACCCGTTCAGAGAGGTGTTGTTCCAAGGGAGATCATTTCAAAAAAAATGAAAACGATTCCCAAGGTCCTCACTCAACATAGCAGGCCAACGATACTGTTGC
>OY288242.1:43897487-43917487 GCA_958450325.1 Agrostemma githago
GAGACACTCGAGAAACAAGTGGTCAACGCGAACTGAAAGTCTTTCACCTTGAGCAACAACTCGTTATTAATGGGCGAGCATCGATCACCCACAAAGCACACACCGCATCCCGGAGAGCAGTTAGGGACCTTTCCCCATTACACCACATCATTTTACGCGGGTGGATGGAGAACGGGCCTAACACAATTGTTCGCTAAACACCACCGAGGGGACGCCCAGCGAAGCGACACAATTAGGGACCCTCACAATGCTGTAAAAGAAAGGGCACGCAACGCAGCAAACCATGTTTGCACAAGGCCAACTACGCACATGAAGCACACCCTGAACTAGACGTCGGTCAACGGTTCACCACACAAGCAAAGAGCCCGCCAACCGAAGCAACCCGGACATCGCTCACGCAATTCGCAAAACGCTATGAAGGGCTGATTTCTCTCGATCCACGAGCCTAATAATAGCCCCATGGGCGAGGAGAGCACACCCCACCAAAGCACAACTAGGCACGAAATGAGACGGGGTAACGCCTCTCCTTAAGGGACTTCGGATTAGGGACATTTGGCTGGATTTTATTAAGGGATGTAGGAGAACCACTCGAAGGCAACAAACTCGCTCGGATACATCACATCGAAGGTGGGCGAGGAGAGCACACCCCACCAAAGCACAACTAGGCACGAAATGAGACGGGGTAACGCCTCTCCTTAAGGGACTTCGGATTAGGGACACTTGGCCGGATTTTATTAAGGGATGTAGGAGAACCACTAGAAGGCAACAAACTCGCTCGGATACATCACATCGAAGGTGGGGAGGGGAAGCTCGAGACTCATCGCCGTCTACCACCGTAGTAACCGAAAGATCGGCTTTCCGGACGTTACGTAGGACGTACCGCATACCCAATCGGGACAACGATCAAGACTCGTCTCTTACAACCCCCCCGTGTTCCGGCCGGCTCAAGATTTCGTCCCGTCTAAACCGGATATCCCGGAAGCCCGGGTGTCGGATTTATCAAGCTCGAGGACTCATCCCTTGCCAACCTGCCCGTGGTCCGAGAAGCTCGGAGATTTCGTCACCGTCCACCACCGTAGTAACCGGAAGACCGGCTTTTCGGACGTTACGTAGACCGTACCGCATACCCAATCGGGACAACGATCAAAGACTCAATCCCCTGCAACACACCACACGGTGAACACAAGACACATGCCCATCAAACAGCGGGACACGCCTCTCTCTCGTCACCGACGTAAAGCAAACCCGTTCAGAGAGGTGTTGTTCCAAGGGAGATCATTTCAAAAAAAATGAAAACGATTCCCAAGGTCCTCACTCAACATAGCAGGCCAACGATACTGTTGCGACATCGAGGTCGATTTACACGCTACCCCGTTTTCCGAGAAGCTCGAGATTTTCGTCGCCGTCTACCACCGTAGTAACCGGAAGACCGGCTTTTCGGACGTTACGTAGGCCGTACCGAATACCCAATCGGGACATCGATCAAGACTCAAACCCTCACAACCCATCCCACGAGGCCACCGGACAGACCAGCGCCACCTTGCTCAACTTTATCGGGACTCGCTTCTCCGGAGGACACCACCCTTCCGTCCGTTCTCCTAGATCCATACGACCCCGCCATCCCGGGGCCCCCGACTGTCGACGCGGCCCACAAATCACCGGCCTGAAAGGTGGTACCCATGCCGCGCCTAGTCGGGTGGGGGGGAGCACCCATCCTTAACCTTAGCCTAACCCTGACCGATCACCCTAGGGTGACCGGTGATCCGAATGAAGAAGCTACCAAAGAGTTCAATGAAGTAACACTAGCTCCAAATGGTCCTAGTCCAGCCACCTTAGCTCCTCCTTCAAGCCTAGTAGTGTGCCGTCTTCAATTATTGAGCTAGCTCGAGCTTGAACCGAATAAAGGAGCAAATAAGTCAAGGTCATATGAAGGCATTAACTTGGGTTCACACCCATTCAAGCATGGGGAGTGCACCAAAGTTAAGAGGATGATTGTGGCTGATTGTGTTCACATAGTGTGCCGCGTCTAAATGCTCTCTTTAAGCTTTGTTTTTAGCTCCTAAGCTTTGTTATTGTCACCATTAGAACTTTGTTTATATCACCCTTGACCACCCGGGTTTAGGGACGTTTTGTTGGCTATAAATAGCCATCAACTTGAATGAATAAGACACACAATATTCATAACACAAAACTGAGTAAAGCTACGCTTTCTTTTACGTCCTTGTTGTAACACCCTGTGTTTTCGTAATTTGATAAACATATATAAACTCTTTTAACTCCATCCCCATTATCCATTAATCCATCCATCATTTGTATGTTTGGAATTAATATTTCAGGTTCCCACCCTTCACACTTTTATTTATCCTCTCAAACCCTTATGTTCGGATGAACTAATAAACTTAGGCAATATAATTGATCATTTTACCACAGGTTAGAGGCGTATTTGGCTCTTGATAAAAACATAAAAGTTTTAGATCTTCCTCTTAGCTTTCCAACGCCACCTTAATCATCTTAATCGGAGCTCTTTAGAGAAAGTTATGCTCGAAATACGACAGACTGTCACCGTAACCCGCGAACCAAATCTATTCCGTCCTTATCTCTATTTCACCCACACTTCACTTATTTTTTTGTCATATGCTTGCAACTTGCCAACTTGCCCACTTGCCCACTTGCATTTCCTTGGAGCCCTAGGTCTATGAGCATAGGTTTATAGCCATGCATGGCTATATGGCTAAGGCTAATTATCTTCATCATCACATGCACTTTGTCCTTAAATTAAGGGATGAACTACTCTTCACTTCTCCACCATTTTCACCGTGAACCATCATCCCCATTTCTCATAAATTCCTTTTCCATATCCTCTTCCCATCATTCCTAATTATTAGTAAGTGTAGATTTTATTGTTCATTAGTATTATTCATTACTAGTTTAATTGTTTATTATTTTCTTGATAAATTTTATTAATCTAAAACTAGGTGAACAAGAGACCTTGGTGAAAGAAAATCACTTGGGTTGATATCACTCACATTCTACTTATTAGTAATACTACTAAATTTCTCTCAAGGTAACTAGGTTTATTCTTTTTCTTGATTTATGAAATTCTAATATTTTTATGAATTTATAATAAGATTGAGGATATATATGAAATTTAAAATTTTGGATAATATATAAACTTCATGGTATAAATTATGTATATATTTTTTGTGATGAATATATGAATATATGATTGGTTTTGTTGCTCATTATTTAATCTTGCTTCTAATTTATTTATCATGCATTAAATATATAAATTATATGAATAATTAAAATAATTATGTTCTTAATTATATTCCTACTTTTTATGTTGATAATGTTGCATGTAGATTTTTAAGCTTTAGATTTGATTTTCGGATCATTATTTGATTTTTCCATATTATCACATTTTTTTTTATGATTACTCATTCATGCATGCATAAATATCCACAATATGTAAATAATTATGAAAAAAATATTTTTTGTTATAATATGACTTTTTAGTATGTAATAAAATTTTGCATTGTGATTTTATAATTTATATAATCATTTGTTTGGATTTAAATGGATGATTAGGCAATAAAGCCCTCAAGTTATGAAAAATATGAGATAAATTCATAGGGTATTATATATAAATATATTCTGATTTTTTTTGTTAAAATTAATTTATAAGTGTCATAAAATATTTTATTTATTTATTTAATTAATTATCCATGAAATTTCCTATTAAAATGTTATTATAAATTGTAAGTATAAAAACTTGTTAAATAATTAATGTGACATTATTTTAATTGAACTTAAAAATTAATTTTATATTAAATAAATTTTCATGGACAGTATGTAATTTTAATTTAATCATTTATAATGTGTAATTAAGCATATTCATGATTGTATAATAATTAAAAAGATAACACTAGTAGAAAAACTTGGATTTGAGGCTCCATAAAACCCTCCATTAGAGGCGTTTTTTATGATGCCTCATACGGGGGGGCCGCACATTGGAAATTATGGTGCGGCTTTTTTTAGAAGCCTCAAAAATTGGACCATTTGCGGCGTTTTCTAAAAGTGACGCCTCAAATACTCAGCATTTTTGCGGCGTCTGACGGAAAAACGCCTCTAATGACACCGTTTTTTGCGGCGTTTTTTGGTATATGACGCCTCAAATAGAGCCAAAAATTGATGCATCATTTACAATTCAACGCTACAAATATCACCATTTTTACATATTTAATTGGATCGTTGGAGGCGTCTACTCCAAATAAATGTCACAAGCAATTTTTATTTTATTTAAAAAATATATAAATTTTTTAATAATTTTGACGGCAACCATTTGCATTTCAATAAACTAAATAAAATTCTTACATTATCCATCCAAATCTACATCCATTCATTTACATGTCCAAAAAGTGGCATGAATACAATTCCAATCTCAATTAAACCAAACAAGTCATGCCAAAATGAGCTAATTAACTAGTCTATTTCAAGTACAACAACGATTCGTAAAGTACGTAGTTCACTTGTCCCGTAATTCATTTATCTCATCTTCACCATAGGTGGAGGGTTGCTCATTTTGTAAGATCCAAACCTTAAAAACACACCAGAACGACGAATTATTATCGATTGAACACATAAATATGATAATAAAGTCATATATTCATGTAAAAAGCTTGTATTGTAACTTACTGTAGTAGTTTATAACATCAACGAGATTGCAATGAACTAATTAAACAAACACCCACCTCACAAATTTTATTTACTACTACAAGCAATGCCTTCAATGTTACTACAAAGAAAGCCTACAAATTAAACCTAATTTTACCACCACAAAGAAACATCTTTTGTACTATGTATCCCAACATACTCAATGACATCTCCTCCTCTTCGACCTACCGTATAAAAATGGTTAATTTGTGGATGTTGGAGGGTTACCTTTGAAGTGCCTTCAATGTTATAAAATTACATTGTAACAATGGCTCAAGGATAAACAAATAACTAGGGGATGATTGGGGAAAGGATCATGGAATTAAGAAAGAAATATTAAAAGAAAACTTTAGAATGATTAACTGGCCAACTGCTTACCTTTTCAAAGTCACTTGCAGTTGAGCAACGATTAACTATATCGTACATGAATCGCATCACAAACAAACCATCGTCCACACTTCCACTTTGTTGAGGACACTACCACGGAATAGAAAATATTCATAATTGCAAAAATTTGCGGATTGTAAGAATTAAAGTGTAAACAAAAATTAAGAAAAACAATGTAGTATTTTAGTTAATTACCTTCATTGATTTCCATAATGGCTCAAATCTTTTCATCTTCATATGACCACCACTCATCTTGAACTTCTTTAAGGCCCTAAACAAGATATCATGTTGAATGTTGATTATTTTAATTACTTTTAAAACTTAGTTGAAACGAAATAAAAGGTTTAACTTAACTTACCAATCAATGACCATCTTCACACGTAAATTTCTTCCATCTTTGCGAGTCATTGGGTCAAACAAATAAATGGCAGAAAGTATATCCTCTAAATTCATTCTTTATGCACTTGGATATGTGTGGTGAAAAATTCCTTCAGATTTATTGTTCCGATTTCACATATCTACCTTTGAAAACACTTGATTTTGTTGATCAGAATAGAGGTTGTTGTTTAGTTTTAGGACTATTTTTGTTATACTCTGTACTTGGTTTGTTGTTGTTATGCTTAGTGATTATTTAAGGTTAACGGTTTCGTGTTTGTCCTAGAAGGTCATACCCCTATATGCACGTAGCCTGATGAGAAGTATTGATATGTATCGTTTATTTGTGACAATTCTAGATTAAAAATGACATTGTCTTGATTTATCTTTTGATGGTGACTAGCTCAAGCTTGGGCCCGTTCTGACCTTGAATCCTCTAATCTTATTGTTGGAATTAACTTTACTAAGAGCAATGACAGGACAAGTAATGTTTACTTATCTTTAATTATTCATGGCAGTTTATATATGATTTCTCCTAATTTGTTATTGTTTTGACAGGTACCAAGTCTTTTAACAGAAAGAGTTTGCATCATATGAAAATCAATATCTATCATATGATATTTTTTTCTAAAATTTAAACCCTTATACACTAAATTCCAAACTCTCTTGGAATAAAACCACTCTCCTTTGACTCTTTGACTTTTTTTATTCATACATAGTACGGAGTACTACTTTATTATCTCTATAATTTCTATTTTCTTGCACTTTAACAAAAACACCCCACATTCAAAGCTAAGTAAGAATACATAAGACTCCATCATCATTCAACAAAAATGGTGAGAATGAGATGCGCTAACAATGCCAAATCTAAGTACGAACTGTGAAAACAAAAAGCATAGACACTTGGCAAACTTGGAACTATCAAAGCAGATAATACAAACTCTACAAACAAAAAAAAAGCTATATTTCTCAATCATATCTAGAAACAAAAACCCGCAAAATCTGATTAGTAACTTCATATAACTCCACAAAAACCCAAAAAATCTGAATTATCACGCATATAACCCAAAATCTGAGTATTAGAAAGAGGCAATAGAAAAAGAATGGAAGGGAAACCAAATAAAGTATGTAGTCCATACCAATGTATGGGTGTGGCCTGGAGTGTGGAGATGAGACAGGTAATTGAATGAATCATGAATGTGAGAGAGGGAGTAAAAGTTAGTTGTTGGAATATAAAAAGGAAAGTAAAGGGAGAAACAATAAGAGGACAAAAGAACGTAAAACCCCGAGCAGTCCAATACACTGTCATGAACGTGAAACAATAACAGGACAATACGAATTTCGTGCTTTTTTACTCCAATTATGTATCTTTAATTTATAATCAATCGTCTTTTTTAATTACTACGGAGTATTATTTTAATTAGTGCGACAATTTGGCCGAAACATATATATGACATGGTATCACCGACGATAACTCTTGAGTATAATAAAGCTTCTCGAAATGTCAATAAGAACCATTAAAGACACCTAACATAGGAACGTGAAACTAGAGTTAGCCCAAGTGATCACAATTCTTGGGGTTGGACCGTTCAATTCTTCTCATGACGTAGTGTGCTCATTTGCGGAAAATTAGTTCAATAGTTTCAAAAATTGAAAAACTAATTAAAAACCTACCTGAGGGCCCATAAACGCAAGTATGAAGCAGTATTGGAAACTACTCCAAGAACAAATTCAACGGTTTGTATAAGTTGATGCACAAAGATTTCGCTAAACTCAAAATCATCATGTCCATGTGAATTATGATCCGCTTCGAAGTTCATTGAATCTTCGTCATTGTCAATAATTGCATATGATCGGCCTTGATGTCTCTGAGAAGAATAAATGTCAATCAGATGATGTAAGAGAGTGTATATATTCTAAAATCTTGATAAAAAAAGCCTGAAGGTTAGGAAGGGGAAGTTCAGTAGAAAGGATTGGAAGACTCGTCTTACTTCTTCATGTTGTTTCTTCAGAAGAAATGGCTTTGGAAATAGCATCCATGGTACAGAAATGAGAGCCAAAACCAACAAAAAATCTGACGAAGGAATGCAGTCAAGAGATTATCAACATTTAATGTGAACCTCATAATACGAAGTGAAGAAACCTGAAGCAGTTTTTTACCAAAAAATAGCTGACCAAAATGAATGTAAGATTGTTACCTCCATGAAGCACTTAGAATGAAAAAACAAGCAATGCCTTGTGGCTATATACCTCTACCAAAGTCGACAATGTTCTATTCATACTTGGTAGAACATATCACGACATAAACTCCTATTAAATCGAACTTGTAATCCAACCATGTAACACATGAAAATAATAATATCGAATTCTAGAACAAAAAATAAAAGAGAATTGTCTACTAAGTGAAACTAAGAATATAGGACAAGATTGGACCGATGGACTTCCCACAACCCTGAGCTTTTCCAGAAAATTGTGTCTTGCACGTCTTTCTTTTCCAAAACACAACTCTAATATAATCTAATCTAATGTTGTCTTCTTATCACACTTGTTAAAATACTCACAAATCCCCAACTTCTTCTTCTCACTCTCCTTCAACAATTGCTTACGCTACTCGCTCTCTTATATATCAACCACCTTTTACATCAATTCAATTCATACCCAACAATCCAATCATATTTTCTGGGTGCCACAGATTCATTTATGTTTCACATTTCACAAGGTACAACTACAAATCTACCATTTATTCATTGGAACTCATCTTGATTCTTTTATATACAGCGAAGTTTTCTATTCTTCAAGAGAGATCACGGTCACAGTAGTTGTTCCAATTGAATATTTTCATGTAAGATTTTTCTTTTCTTTATTGCCAATCCAGAATTAAAATTTTGGGTACCACTTCATTGTAGTTGCTCGCTATATGCCAAAGTTCTTATTTTTATGAATTTCGAGGTAGTAAAAGTTGATAATTCTGACATACGCTGTCATGGCATGGGAATGTAGAGGAGGCACAATCTCACCTCAACCCTAACAAACAATTAGTAACACAAAAGCTTCAATTTAAGGCAAAAGAAGAAAGATACGGAACAAGTAACAGACCTCCGGCGAGCCTACGCAGAAATACGACGGCGGTTTCTGGGGAAGCGAGTAGCGAGCAGTGGGGTGGGATTTCGTCGATAGAGATCTGGGGTTTGGGTTTGTCAGGAATGAACGAAAATACGACGGCGGTTTCTGGGGAAGCGAGGAGCAAGCAGTGGGGCGGGATTTCATCGATGGAGATATGGGGTTTGGGTTTATCGGGAATAAAGGAGAAAGTGGGATGACAGTGGGGTTAAACGGATAAGGGAGAGTGGGATGATAGTGGGGTTTCATTTACTTTTTTTTTAATAAATTAAATAATTAAAATAAGGGAGAGTCGAGAGGCGTCAAATGGACGCCGCAATGAGTCCAATTTAGTAATATGGAGAGGCGTCAATATAGGATGACGCCGCTGTATATTTTTTTTTACTATTTATTGCAAATTATCCTTAAAAAGACTCACCCAAGCATTTTTTCTTTAAAGAAAAGATAAAATTATTTGCAGCTAGTTACCTAAAACGCCTCAAATGAGGAGACGCAATTCCACTTTTTTCTACTAGTGTAAGTTTTCGTCACCCTAAATAACACTGTTTGTTTACAACTAAGTAAAATTTAATTCTAAAAGGAAACAGAATAGTGGTTGTGTTGCAGTGGTTAGACACAATGCCCCTTTACCTGATGACCAGGGTTCAAACCCCATTGCCAACAATTTTTTGTACTTCTTTACATTTTCTCTTACATCTTCTTTTAAAATTTAATTTTATAGTTACTATTTCATGATTTATTATACTTTTTGTACTTCTTCATATTTTTTTTTACACTTGTTTTAAAATTTAATTTTATAGTTACTATTTAATGATTTATTATACTATGTGAATAAATTACATGTTATGATGTAAAAAATAGACATACTTATTTTAAGAACTAGATCTATTATTTTTACAAATATCAATTATTTAATATTTTTCAACTTTTATTATGTATCATAAATAATAATTTGATCATTTATTTAATAAATGAATTTTTATTCATGTGTACGAGAAATATAAGATATTGTAATTAATTGTTGTACATGTCATATGATCTAATACTATTTGCTTAATCGTATGGTTAACATAAAAATTTATTTCGTCTTCATGATCGGATAATATGACTTTGATAAATGGTTGTTTTAAGCGACATTGATTTTTATGGTTGAAATTTATCTTATACTCTAGCAATTTTATTATACTTTATTTTTATTGATGCTATTAAAATTGATTGCTCGGTTATGAGCGTTTGGCATGTTAACATGGGGTTATCCATGGTGCCCAGATATTAGCTTTTGGACCTTGTTCCATTTTATATATAGTCTGGCTAGAGTATAAGATATCGAGTAGATTTCAGGTTATTGGTCTACTCGAGAAGAGCAATACCAAACTGGGTAGGTTTCAGGTTATTGGCCTACCTAGTACCCTGGCATGGTTTCAGGTTATTGGCCTGCTAAGGGTTGACCGTTTCTTATGGAATACTCTTATGAGTCTATGGATATGTCGTTTGAGGGTTAAGGGTCCGCACTTTTACGCCTTGACTGGTTAAGGGTCCGCACTTTTACGCCTTTACTAGACATTTTGTCCCTCGAAAGTCTGGCCAGTCTTAGACATGGGTTCACGGTTATGTGTCCCACCGTAGGGTTATTTTGGTGTCAGGTTATTGGCATCGAAGTTTAGGGTTTCAGGTTATTGGCCCTAGACAGTGCTCGTTCTTAGCTCGTGTTATTCTATATATTTTGGTTCGAGTTCTGGAAGGGCGTATCAGTTTTGCATTATATTTATTTATTTACCTATTTATGACTTGGTATTATTATGTTGTTACGTATTCCTGGCTACTAATACTTTATCATATGTTATGATGAACTTTATATGTTATCATGTTTTTAGATGGAGTATATGTTATCTCTTATTATATTCTCATAACTATGATTAGATTTTTCATCAATCATGACTGGGAGGACTCCTAGTTACTCCCCACTGACGGTGGACTTTTATTTTTTTCAGGTTGATGTGCTACTTGGTCATGAATGGGGTTGACTTGAGAGAGAATAAATAATGAATTATATGTTTAATAATTGAATGCGTTAAGACATATTAATTATCTATGTTGGTAACACTCGGATTTAGTTAACCATGGTGTTTCCGCCACCATGGTGTATTATTAATATAAGACGCTATAATTATCTACTTTATTCCTTTTGTTTAAATCCGGGGAGTTACAGTTGGTATCAGAGCCAGAATGCTCCCAACACTCTCGGATTGAGATAAGACTTGAAAAAATATTAGTTTGACTAAGAGAGAGTGGGGTAGAAACAAGTAAGGACTCAATTGTTGTTTATATTATGGGTCTCTTACTTGTGGGTAAGATATGCTTTTGTTGTCTCCTTATGCTTGAGTAGTTGCATGTTAGTGGTAGCATAGGGTCTCTACCACTAGAATCACTTGTTATCTTTGGATGCAGATGAATACCCGCCAGGGGAACAGCCACGCCAACGCTGAGAATGATAGGGTTCGTATGATCGAAACAGCTTTACTAAAACTACTGGAGAAAGAGAACAATGCTCCACAAGTTGATCGTGAAGGATCCGTCTTTGAGCGTTTCAATCGCCACAAGCCCCCAGAATTTATGGGAGTCACGGACCCTATCATCCTTGAGAATTGGACCCACCAAATGGAAAAGTTGTTTATCGTGACCCAGATACCTGAAAATATGAAGATTGATTTGGCTAGCTTTTACTTCCGCGATGAAGCAGATCGTTGGTGGGACCTTATGAAAGACTCGCTAAGGGCTCAACCAGAGTTTGACTGGTCTGAGTTCAAAGAAAGTGTGAAAGCTCGTTTTTATCCCGAGGCTCTTCGTTGGAGGAAGCAACAAGAATTCTTGGATCTTGAGCAAGGTGATATGACTGTTGAGGAATACACAAGAAAATTCATAGAACTTGCTCGTTTTGCATCCATGGTAATCCCGACTAAGACGGAGAAAATTCATCGCTATGAATTGAGGTTAGCTCCAAAGGTTCGTACTGCAATTGCGGCTCTCCCCTCGCAGACTTTTCAAGAAGCTTATAACCGCGCCCTTAGTGTTTATGATGCGGTTCTGAGTCAAGAAACTCTGGAGCGTCGATCGGGAAAGAGAACACCTGCTCCATTGCCAGCTATCCAAGGACCTGCGAAAAACATGAAGTATAACAACACTTCTGGGACAACTCTCGCTAACACCACTGACCAGAGCGATCGTCAATGTTTTCGTTGCAAGAAAGCTTATCACCCTGGGAAGAATTGCAATGGAACTGATATTACATGCTACAATTGCCAGGGTATTGGTCACACTGCAAATCGTTGCCCCCAAAGAGTTTCTCAAGGTCCGGGGAGTGGTAGTGAGAACAATAGACCTCAACAGGTGCCCAACCAGGGTCGTATTTATGTGATGAACCGTGCGGAGGCAGAGACTAATCCAGATGTCATTACTGGTACATTTCTTGCTAACTCTATTTCTGCATTCGTATTATTTGATACTGGTGCTTCATTATCCTTTATCTCCACATCATTTGTTCTTGAGGCTCAACTCATACCTAGTGCCCCCACTAAAACCACCATAGCTCTTCCCACTGGGGAGATTGTCTCTTGTTCCACAATCTTTCGTGACATTTCCATATCCATTGCGGGAACTGACTTTCCCGCTGATCTCATAAGTTTTAAACTCTCGGAATTCGACATTATACTTGGCATGTTAACTAGGTTTGACGCAAAGTTCGTGTGTCGAGATCAAAAGATCATTTTGAAAAGTCCTTTGGGTACAAGGATTTCGTATAAGGGTGTCTCAGTTAAACTAGGAATTAAATGGGTGTCTGCCCTAAAGATTAGGGAATTGAGGAGAAAGGGATATCAGGTGTATTTATGTAGTGTACAAGATGTCACTACGGAAGCTAAGATTGAGGATATTCCTATTGTTCGGGAGTTCGGCGATGTGTTTCCCGATGAGCTTCCAGGTGTCCCTCCAGAGCGATATGTCAAGTTTAACATCGACCTCCTACCCGGTACTGGACCTATTTCAAAGGCACCCTACCGTATGGCTCCTGCCGAAATGCAAGAGTTAAAGAAACAACTGGAGGAATTGATAGATAAGGGCTTTATTCGCCCAAGTGTGTCACCTTGGGGTGCCCCAGTACTGTTTGTGAGAAAGAAGGATGGAAGCATGAGATTATGCATCGACTATAGAGAATTGAACAAGGTAACGATCAAGAACCGTTACCCACTCCCAAGAATCGAGGATTTATTCGATCAACTTAAGGGAGCAAGTACTTTCTCAAAGATCGACTTGAGGTCGGGTTATCATCAAATCCCAGTGAGGAAAGAGGATATCCCTAAAACCGCTTTTCGATCAAGGTATGGGCACTATGAGTTTGTAGTGATGCCCTTTGGCCTAACCAACGCTCTAGCGGTGTTTATGGATCAGATGAATAGGACCTTCCATGAGTATTTGGACAAATGTGTAGTGGTATTCATCGATGATATCCTCATTTATTCAAAGAATGAAGAGGAACATGCTAAACATCTGAGGTCGATATTGGAGACGTTAAGAAAGCAAAAGTGGTTTGCAAAGTTCTCAAAATGCGAATTCTGGCTTAAGAAGGTTGCATTTTTAGGCCATGTCGTTTCTGGTGAAGGCATTAGCGTTGACCCAACTAAGGTTCAAGCTATAGTGAATTGGGAAAGTCCAAAGAATGTGAGGGAAATACGTAGCTTCTTGGGTCTGGCAGGATACTACCGAAGGTTCGCCAAGGACTTCTCAAAGGTAGCAAAGCCAATGACTTCTTTATTGAAGAAGGAGTCAAAATTTGTGTGGTCTAGTGCATGCGAAGAGGCGTTTGAAGAGTTAAAGAAAAGATTAACGTCAGCACCAATCTTGACTTTACCCGAAGAAGGAGTGAGCTTTGATGTTTACAGCGATGCGTCAAAGAATGGACTCGGCTGTGTGTTGATGCAAAATGGAAAGGTGGTGGCCTATGCCTCAAGACAACTAAAGGAATGCGAGAAAAACTACCCGACTCATGATCTCGAGTTGGCAGCGGTAGTCTTTGCTCTCAAGATTTGGAGGCACTATCTTTATGGGGTATCATGCAACTTTTACAACGATCACAAAAGCTTAAAGTACATTTTTACCCGAAGAGATCTAAACGCAAGGCAAAGAAGGTGGATAGAATTGATTAATGACTATGACCTCCAACTCCAATACCATGAAGGTAAGGCCAATGTGGTGGCCGATGCATTAAGTAGAAAAGAAAAACACACGATGAATGTCGTCATGGTGTTGCCCGATGACCTTTGTCATGATTTCCGAAAGTTGAATTTAGAGGTAGTTCAGCAAGAAAGTATCCCTCTGAATGCTATGAGTGCTGAACCTGAGATCTACCACGAAATTCGAATTAAACAACAAGAGGATCCAGTGCTTGAAGGCCTACGTGGCAAGGTCAGTGAAGAAAATGATTTTGAAGTCTGGACGGATGGAAGTTTAAGATTTCAAGGTAGGTGGTGCATCCCTGACTGTGATGATCTTAAAATAAAGATTATGCTGGAAGCTCATAGTACACCATACTCTATTCATCCTGGTGGGGATAAGATGTATAAGGATTTGAAGAAATTCTTTTGGTGGCCTAACATGAAAAGAGAAATTGCGAATTTTGTGGCCAGATGTCTTACTTGTCAGAAACTAAAGTTCGAACATCGAAGACCTGGTGGTCTCTTGCAGCCCTTAGAAATACCCGTGTGGAAATGGGATTCTATCTCCATGGATTTTGTAACTGGGTTACCAAGGTCGCCCACGGGAAAGAATGCCATTTGGGTAGTGGTGGACCGTTTAACTAAAGTAGCTCACTTCATTCCAATGAAAGATACTTGGAGTTTGGATGAGATGGCGGTGGCATACCAAAGAGAAGTTATTAGATTTCATGGAGTTCCTAAAGACATAGTTTCTGATCGTGACCCACGATTTTGTGCGCATTTTTGGAGGAAGCTCCAGGAGGCGTTAGGTAGTAAGTTAAAGTTGAGTACAACTTTTCACGCTGCTACCGATGGCCAAACCGAACGCACTATTCAAACTTTAGAGGATATGCTCCGAGCATGCGTGCTAGAATTCCAAACAGGATGGGAGAAGAGTCTTCCCTTAATAGAGTTCTCGTACAATAACAGTTATCACGCTAGTATCAAGATGGCTCCATTTGAGGCCTTGTATGGGAGGAAATGTCGAAGTCCTTTATGTTGGGATGATATTAGTGAGGTTGCAGTCGTTGGCCCTGAGATGATCCAAGAGTCCATTGAGCAAGTTAAGATGATCCTGGAAAAGATGAAAGCGGCTCAAGATCGGCAAAAGTCATACGCTGACTTGCGTCGAAGGCAAGTAGAATTTGATGTTGGGGACAAGGTCTTTCTTAAGGTGTCGCCCATGAGAGGGGTGAAGAGATTCGGAATTAAGGGAAAATTGAGCCCTAAGTTTGTAGGACCATATGAAGTACTTGAACGAATTGGTGAAGTAGCTTATAAGTTAGCTTTACCCCCTAATCTGTCTAAAGTACATGATGTCTTTCATGTATCTCAATTGAGAAGATATCGAAGTGATCCATCTCATGTACTTCAGTCGGACACAGTCGAGGTGGAACCAAATTTGACTTATGAGGAGCAACCCGTCCAGATTTTAGATAGGAAGGACAAAACCTTAAGGAATAAGGTTGTACCATTAGTAAAGGTTTTGTGGCATAGTCAAAAGTTTGAAGAAGCAACATGGGAGACAGAGGCGTCCATGCAAGAAAAATACCCCCACTTGTTTGATAGAGGTACACACTCCCTCTAGTTTCGAGGACGAAACTTTTCTTAAGTGGGGAGGGTTGTAACACCCCGTGTTTTCGTAATTTGATAAACATATATAAACTCTTTTAACTCCATCCCCATTATCCATTAATCCATCCATCATTTGTATGCTTGGAATTAATATTTCAGGTTCCCACCCTTCACACTTTTATTTATCCTCTCAAACCCTTATGTTCGGATGAACTAATAAACTTAGGCAATATAATTGCTCATTTTACCACAGATTAGAGGCGTATTTGGCTCTTGATAAAAACATAAAAGTTTTAGATCTTCCTCTTAGCTTTCCAACGCCACCTTAATCATCTTAATCGGAGCTCTGTAGAGAAAGTTATGCTCAAAATACGACAGACTGTCACCGTAACCCGCGAACCAAATCTATTCCGTCCTTATCTCTATTTCACCCACACTTCACTTATTTTTTTGTCATATGCTTGCAACTTGCCAACTTGCCCACTTGCCCACTTGCATTTCCTTGGAGCCCTAGGTCTATGAGCATAGGTTTATAGCCATGCATGGCTATATGGCTAAGGCTAATCATCTTCATCATCACATGCACTTTGTCCTTAAATTAAGGGATGAACTACTCTTCACTTCTCCACCATTTTCACCGTGAACCATCATCCCCATTTCTCATAAATTCCTTTTCCATATCCTCTTCCCATCATTCCTAATTATTAGTAAGTGTAGATTTTATTGTTCATTAGTATTATTCATTACTAGTTTAATTGTTTATTATTTTCTTGATAAATTTTATTAATCTAAAACTAGGTGAACAAGAGACCTTGGTGAAAGAAAATCACTTGGGTTGATATCACTCACATTCTACTTATTAGTAATACTACTAAATTTCTCTCAAGGTAACTAGGTTTATTCTTTTTCTTGATTTATGAAATTCTAATATTTTTATGAATTTATAATAAGATTGAGGATATATATGAAATTTAAAATTTTGGATAATATATAAACTTCATGGTATAAATTATGTATATATTTTTTGTGATGAATATATGAATATATGATTGGTTTTGTTGCTCATTATTTAATCTTGCTTCTAATTTATTTATCATGCATTAAATATATAAATTATATGAATAATTAAAATAATTATGTTCTTAATTATATTCCTACTTTTTATGTTGATAATGTTGCATGTAGATTTTTAAGCTTTAGATTTGATTTTCGGATCATTATTTGATTTTTCCATATTATCACATTTTTTTTTATGATTACTCATTCATGCATGCATAAATATCCACAATATGTAAATAATTATGAAAAAAATATTTTTTTTGTTATAATATGACTTTTTAGTATGTAATAAAATTTTGCATGGTGATTTTATAATTTATATAATCATTTGTTTGGATTTAAATGGATGATTAGGCAATAAAGCCCTAAAGTTATGATAAATATGAGATAAATTCATAGGGTATTATATATAAATATATTCTGATTTTTTTTGTTAAAATTAATTTATAAGTGTCATAAAATATTTTATTTATTTATTTAATTAATTATCCATGAAATTTCCTATTAAAATGTTATTATAAATTGTAAGTATAAAAACTTGTTAAATAATTAATGTGACATTATTTTAATTGAACTTAAAAATTAATTTTATATTAAATAAATTTTCATGGACAGTATGTAATTTTAATTTAATCATTTATAATGTGTAATTAAGCATATTCATGATTGTATAATAATTAAAAAGATAAGTTTCGTCACCCTAAATAACACTGTTTGTTTACAACAAAGTAAAATTTAATTCTGAAAGGAGACGGAATAGTGGTTGTGTTGCAGTGGTTAGACATAATCCCCCTTCACCTGATGACCAGGGTTCAAACCCCACTGCCGACATTTTTTTGTACTTCTTTACATTTTCTCTTACATCTTCTTTTAAAATTTAATTTTATAGTTACTATTTAATGATTTATTATACTTTTTGTACTTCTTCATATTTTTTTTACACTTGTTTTAAAATTTAATTTTATAGTTACTATTTAATGATTTATTATACTATGTGAATAAATTACATGTTATGATGTAAAAAATAGACATACTTATTTTAAGAACTAGATCTATTATTTTTACAAATATCAATTATTTAATATTTTTCAACTTTTATTATGTATCATAAATAATAATTTGATCATTTATTTAATAAATGAATTTTTATTCATGTGTACGAGAAATATAAGATATTGTAATTAATTGTTGTACATGTCATTTGATCTAATACTATTTGCTTAATCGTATGGTTAACATAAAAATTTATTTCGTCTTCATGATCGGATAATATGACTTTGATAAATGGTTGTTTTAAGCGACATTGATTTTTATGGTTGAAATTTATCTTATACTCTAGCAATTTTATTATACTTTATTTTTATTGATGCTATTAAAATTGATTGCTCGGTTATGAGCGTTTGGCATGTTAACATGGGGTTATCCATGGTGCCCAGATATTAGCTTTTGGACCTTGTTCCATTTTATATATAGTCTGGCTAGAGTATAAGATATCGAGTAGATTTCAGGTTATTGGTCTACTCGAGAAGAGCAATACCAAACTGGGTAGGTTTCAGGTTATTGGCCTACCTAGTACCCTGGCATGGTTTCAGGTTATTGGCCTGCTAAGGGTTGACCGTTCCTTATGGAATACTCTTATGAGTCTATGGATATGTCGTTTGAGGGTTAAGGGTCCGCACTTTTACGCCTTGACTGGTTAAGGGTCCGCACTTTTACGCCTTAACTAGACATTTTGTCCCTCGAAAGTCTGGCCAGTCTTAGACATGGGTTCACGGTTATGTGTCCCACCGTAGGGTTATTTTGGTGTCAGGTTATTGGCATCGAAGTTTAGGGTTTCAGGTTATTGGCCCTAGACGGTGCTCGTTCTTAGCCCGTGTTATTCTATATATTTTGGTTCGAGTTCTGGAAGGGCGTATCAGTTTTGCATTATATTTATTTATTTACCTATTTATGACTTGGTATTATTATGTTGTTACGTATTCCTGGCTACTAATACTTTATCATATGTTATGATGAACTTTATATGTTATCATGTTTTTAGATGGAGTATATGTTATCTCTTATTATATTCTCATAACTATGATTAGATTTTTCATCAATCATGACTGGGAGGACTCCTAGTTACTCCCCACTGACGGTGGACTTTTATTTTTCGAGAAGTGATTCGGGAAAGGATCATGGAAGCCTACAAAGGAAGGTCCAACAAAAACAGAAAAACGAGACTCTTCCAAGAGGGTGACTTGGTTTTGGTTCACTTGAGAAAGGAGAGGTTTCCAAGCAAAGGGAAGAACAAGTTGAAGCCACAACCAGAAGTTCCATACAAGGGAAACAACAATGCTTGCAAGACGGAGTTGCCGGATGATTATGGAGTTCATGCCACGTTCAAAGTGGGAGATCTCTCTCCTTATCTTGATGAGGATGGCATTTCAGAATTGAGGGCAATTCCTTTTCAAGGGGGAGGAGATGATCCGAATGAAGAAGAAACCAAAGAGTTCAATGAAGTAACACTAGCTCCAAATGGTCCTAGTCCAGCCACCTTAGCTCCTCCTTCAAGCCTAGTAGTGTGCCGTCTTCAATTATTGAGCTAGCTCGAGCTTGGACCGAATAAAGGAGCAAATAAGTCAAGGTCATATGAAGGCATTAACTTGGGTTCACACCCATTCAAACATGGGGAGTGCACCTGAGTTAAGAGGATGATTGTGGCTGATTGTGTTCACATAGTGTGCCGCGTCTAAATGCTCTCTTTAAGCTTTGTTTTTAGCTCCTAAGCTTTGTTATTGTCACCATAAGAACTTTGTTTGTATCACCCTTGACCAGCCGGGTTTAGGGACGTTTTGTTGGCTATAAATAGCCATCAACTTGAATGAATAAGACACACAATATTCATAACACAAAACTGAGTAAAGCTAAGCTTTCTTTTACGTTCTTGTTGCTTACAAGACAAAGTCTAGAGTTAGTCGCGTTACAAGCTCTAAACTCGCTACTTCAATCGAGTGTTTGATTTACCACCCGCTTTGTTGAAGTATAGGTCTACTTCACTAAGCATACTATCCCTTGGTTACGGTTCTATCATCCTCACAAACCACCTTTACAATCTGTTTTGTTGCTTCTTTTCATTCATTTCAGAATACTATCATTCTTCACGTATTTGTTTCAAAGTTCATATTAACTCACATCAACCGGTCATCCGCCTAACCCACCCTCAGGCAGCTGCTCCCCCTTATAGAGCAATATTTGATTTTTGTGCTCTGCCCACTATAGACATTGAAAAGTGAGAATCAGGATATGAAATTGGGGTGCCCCAAATGACCGATCACCCTAATGCCATGACCGATCACTTTCCTATGGCCACGCACACGGCGCCCTGGGCTAGCCCAAGGTGTGCTCCCGGCATGCGCCCGGCCCGCCCACGGTCCCGATGCGGGCCGGGGCCCGGGTCCCGATTTACGCCCAAGCGCCCGCACCCGGGCCCGCGTCTTTCTTTCATTAGATATGCACGCTTGGTACGCTCCTACTAGATCCGCA
>OY288242.1:43937487-43944987 GCA_958450325.1 Agrostemma githago
AGGTCCTTGATGGTAGGGATTTGTCGTGAATACCACCGATCAAATAAATAACCGGCAAAACCTAACTAGGGTAGCTAGGGTAAGTCGGGTCGAATCCACGGGGACGGTGATGTATAGCCTAGACTAGGTCGGCCCAAATACGAGACTAAGTCAACGAGCTAAGCTAGAGAATGATAAGAGGGAGAGAAGGCTAGACTAAGACTAAAGTACCGGAGAAACAAACAAGGAAAACGGGCTAGGATTAGGTCGGGGTCAAAGGGGTAACGGAATGGTCAAGGAGGAGTTAGAGTGAAGGAGGTAGTAGGGTAATCTAGGTAATCTAACTTAGACTCACCTAGAGGTTCCTCATGGAACCCATCCGGCGACACACATGACAAAGGAAGACAAGAAAAACAAGCATTCCAACCTACTTAGTCATTCAAGCATTCCAACAAACATGTAATGTGCATCACTCAAGAGGAAACCCAAATCTTCCACCAACATCTCCAACAAACCCTTAATCATCCAATTAACACCCTAATCACCCTACTAACCCTAGCAAGAACACTACTCTAACATTATCAAACTACAACTAACATGAACAAGAGGAAACAACACAAACATCAAAACACACATAATGAAACTACCAAGTATGATGAACAAAACAATAAACAATAACTAAAGATTGAAACTTGAATTAAACAAACAAGATAAAGAGTAAAAGGAAGAAAGGATTATACCATACTAGTGAAAGAGAAAGATTGAAACTTGCATTAATGAAGAAAACCCAAAACAAACATCCATGTTTGTCAAGCTTGGTGAAGATCTTGAAGAATTCCCTTAATACAAGTACTAAACTAAGATTAACTACTAATTACCGACTAATCTACACTAATCTAAACTAATCTAACCTAACAATAGTCTAGGGTTTAATGGTAGGTGAAGAACATAAGCTAAGATGGTGTCTTAATACAAGAGGGGGGTATATATAGGGTTACAAGTGGAAAGGAGAAGAGAAGAATGAAGCGCGGAGCAGCAGCAGCCCTTCCCGGACGGGAGGAGGTGGTCCCGGTCGGGAGGGTGTCGTTCCCGGCCGGGAGG
Source organism: Agrostemma githago (assembly GCA_958450325.1). Lineage (NCBI taxonomy): Eukaryota > Viridiplantae > Streptophyta > Magnoliopsida > Caryophyllales > Caryophyllaceae > Agrostemma > Agrostemma githago. Next base: position 43,938,568 of record OY288242.1, read on the forward strand.
AGCTGGTCCCGGTCGGGATGGACCCAAAACAGGAGCATCCTCTTTTGTGCACCTCATCCCGGACGGGTTGAGGTCATACCCGTCGGGGATGAGTCTTGTAGGCCTCCAATATGATCTTTAAGGTTCCTCCTTGCTTCACATGAACTTCTCATCGATTCTCGGGATCGGGTCTCGGAGGCTCGGGATTGGGTCCCAAGGTCTCGAGGTCGAATCCAAGGCATCGAGTGATCGTTCCTCCGCTTCGTTGGCTCCGAAAAGTGTATGCATTGAGTCGGAATCGCTCCAACTCTTCATGAATGGTCTCGGGAACCTGAAACGAACTAGAGGAAGCATAAGTAGCCCATAAATCGCTCCCAAGGAGCGATTCCACAAGGAAAATGGGACCAAAACACTACGAAATAGGCACTACAAACTACACTTATCAACACCCCCACACTTAACCCTTACTCGCCCTCGAGTAAGCACAAACTAACTACTAAACTAGCCGAGTGGGTATTAGCACACCCTACGCCCTTTCAACTCACGCGAGTGCACTTAGAGGAAAAGTGCACTCCGCAAGGCAAGTGGGGTCTTGCGACAAAACTGTGGATGCAACCAGACACTAAAACACATAAACAAACAAACATACAAACAAACACACAAAAAGGTTGCACCCAAAAGAAAAGAAATACCGATTCCCTCAAACAAGCGGTGAAAGAAGCACCGGTTTAGGACTCAAGGCAAGTGACAACGTTCCCAAGCAAGCAATACAAACCAAGATGGACTAAACCCTAATAGTATGACGACAAAGCAACAAAAACGTTGGTAACTTACCTCGGTTCCTCCTAACCGTCTAAGAACGTACTACGGGACGATCGGCGGGATGGAAAAAGGATGAACCACGGTGTTAGTCGACACTGTAGGTAAGTGAGACCCCGCCCCCTTTAGGAATGAGTCAAGAGGGTCGTCCCATGTCCGAAACCGCCTAACTAGTCCAAGTAAAAAGTGGAAATGATTGCAAAATGAGGGAAGACCGACCACTACCGCTATCATCCTTCCTAGGGACTCGGTCCTTTGGTAGGCCCTTCACGGTAATGATCGGAAAAAGGCTTATTTTTGTGGGGTTAGAATCTTTTTGTGAGACGATTTTCTTTTGGCATTTTCTTCTTCTTTTGCATTTTTGCTTTGTTTTGCCATGCCATTTCTTTTTCTTCTTTTCTATTTTCTTTTTGGCTTTTGTGCCTTTTCTTTTTCTTCATTCTTTTCTTTCTTTCATTTTCTTTCATTTTCTTTTCTTTGCCCTTTTGGCATGATTTGGCATTTTGGCATTTCTTTGTAACAAGAAAGAGAGGAATCAACAAGTTGCAATTTATTGGTGGATATGTGTAGGAGGTAGGTGAATGGGTGAGTTGGGAGCGCGCTTTCCCTTCAAACCCACAAAAAGTGGAGAACTTGGACTAATCAAACGATCCTAGACACGGTCACCTAAGGGACGGGACTCGGCAACCAAGGCCTTTTCGCACCGTGGGTGGTCATAATGGTCAAATGCAAATCCCGTAGTAAATCCCTAGTAAGCTAGGTGGACTCAAGGTAAAGGACCAACGAAATCATTGATTTAGGGTCATTCTACTAGGCTAAAGTCCAAGACTCGATTTATACAACTAGGAAGGAAAAGTAGATACTCGCACACTAGCCTCTAAACCGGGTTTTCGAAAACGGTTTACACACAAGACACACAACAAAACACAAAACAAAGACTCAACGAAAGCGAAAGGAAAAGAAACAAAAGCAACAAAACAAGAACAACACAAAACGAACACACACATAACACAAACACCACCCCTAGCTTCCAAATGAGCAACCAACCAACATCAAACTTTACAAAGCTCCTCCCGAGCACACCACATCACATTCTCCTCCAAATTCCGCAAGAGACAAAGAAGGAAAAAGGGATAGAAGATGTTACCGGACATCTCGAAAGCTTTCCAAAGCCATCGGTGTTTTAAGCAACCTATAAGGAAAAAGGGGGGACAAACACACACAACAAAACAAATATACGAGACAATGACACAAAAGAAAAACACACAAAAAGAAAATCTTTTTGATTTTTGTGAAAATTTTTCAAATTTTTAGGATTTTTTTAAAGATTTTTTTCGAAAAACTACAAAAATAAAGCTAACTATGCTAGAATACCACTCCCCCACACTTAAGTCGAGCCATGTCCTCATGCTCGACCGTAGTGCATGGGAGCACAAAAGAAAAAGAAAATAAACTACGAAAATAAAGCTAAAAATCAAAAAGAAAAGCGGAGAAAATGGTAGAATGTGTCCGGCCGGGGTGTAATCAAGTCACCATGGGCCGAGACAAGAAAAAGATATGGAAGGGGGAAGAAAATAAAAAGAAGGAAATAAAAGGAAATGGGAGGGGAGGACTAGGTGTAATCACGTCACCTAGCCCGGATTCCGCCTAAATCCGACTAAATCCTCAAAAAGAAAGAGTGAAAAACTTGTAAAATTTGGATTTTGAAAAATGACTCTCGATGTAGTCACATCATCGAGAATCGGGAGCAACAACTACCAAGGCCTCGATGGCCACCATGACAAAGGGGAAGGGGAGAAACAAGGGGAAAACAAGCAATAAAAAAACGGAAAAGAAAGGATAGTTGTTATACCACCCTGAACAAGCAACTCACTCTCTCCATCGTCTCAATGATCAATATAGGTACTTGCTTGTTGTCGTCATTATCATCCTTCTTCAAGCTTGAGAAAACCGCATGGCTAGAGGTAGAAATGGTGCGAGGGGGTAGGATTTGATGTGAATATCGGTCTAAAGTGAGGAGGAAATGAGGTTAAGGTATGTAAATGAGGCACATGGGTGGTGTGATATGAGAAAGGAAGGTAAGGAGGTTGGGTGGGGGTATATAATGGTTGGGTGGGCTTGAATATCGAAGAAGAGGCACCAAAAAGGAGTAGGGGATCATCCCGGTCGGGATGGCATACCCGTCCCGGTCGGGAAGCCTCCTTCCCGATCGGGATGACACTCCAGTGAACTTGATTTTTGGCACCCTCATCCCGATCGGGACGACCCCATCCCGGTCGGGACGACACACCCTTCCCGGTCGGGAAGGGTCTTTATGACTCCCATGACCCCAAAAACCGGCTCCCTTGCTCACGATCCAAGCTCTATATCTAACCACTCCTTTCTAGGAGTCACCTTCACTTCACCTATCACAATGAACTCAAAGTACACATCAAATTTACTCCCTCACATCGCTCATCAAAATACAAAAACAATTACAAGAATCCCACAAAACTAACAAAATCAAGAGAAAAATCACACAAATACAAACACAAGTACTCTAAAGAGGAGAGGAGGGGAATATACAACATGAAGGTTCTTTAGGAACTCCGTCAAACCGAGGATGGTGGACTCTTCTTCAACCGTAGCCTTCAAGGGCATGGAGGAGCAAGTCGAACGCGCTACCGACATCATAGTGGAGGCCCAAGAAGCGCTCGAGCTTAGCTAACCTCCACGGCCTCCAAGGAGGAGGCAAGAAGTAGGAATCCCAAGACCCAATATCATCATTCATGTTGTCTCCGGGGTCTATCCATCCTAAGAGCTTAACCGACCTCTTCCTCCCTAGGCATCGCCTCCAATCATTAGCAAGCTTCATCTCCAAGAAACAGGGCACAAAAAGCGGCTTTGGCCTCATCTCCTCGTTGCACACCCCCACACTTTCCTCAAGTTGTGGTTCCCCATCCTCATCACTAGGCCCCACATCATCTTGGAGAAGAGGATCGAAACTTCAACCGGCGGTTTCAATCTCCTCCAAGTCATTGCTTGGTTCACTAGCTAGGGGATCTTGATGCTTATCCACATTATCGCACAAGGGCAACTCGAGGCTAACAACTTCACCCAACATCCTCACAAATTCTACCAAACCATCTCACTCACCATCCTCCTCCAATTCCTCACCAATGTTGTCTTCACCGAGGGTCATCTCCTCATTCGTCTCCTTTTGGGTAGACGATTGAGGTTCTTCAAAGCAAATCTCTCCTCCAAAGGGAACTACATCGGCGGCTTCATGGTTAGGTTGCTCCTCTCTCTCAAGTGAGCACCCTTCATCTAATCGCGATGTTCGGGATAAATACATTACGGTTTGAACCGATATTGCATTTAATCGAGCATCCATCGCCTCGTTTTCCTTTCGAATTTGGGCCATTAATTCATCTTGTTCTTTTTGCAATTGAAGCATAGAATGATACAACTCCAAGTTTGAGGATTGGTGGTCCTTGAGGTCTTGTAAAGCTCCATGATAATCTTGATAATCTTGATGATAATTTTGATAATCTTGATTAAACATGGTGTCTTGATGATGCCCAAGGGATGGAGCATCATATTGTTGGTAGTGAGGTTGAGGTGATTGGTAGTATTGTGGGTCATGGGGTTCATATTGTGGTTGGGGTGAAGGGTAATATTGTGGGTTTTGGGGGTATTGGCTTCCATAAGGCGAATCTTGATTGAACATGGTGGGTTCACAATCATAGCTTGAGTAATAGCCACCTTGATCGTAGGATTGATAGTCATTCGCTTGTTGGTAGCCATTTCCATACTCTTGAGGATCATACCCATCTTGATTACCCCAAGAAGCTTGATAGTTGTAGGGGGACGTCATGTCATACCATTGGTTCATGGAAGAAGAGGAGTAGCTCATATCGGCTCCCGAGTGTGTGGAGTTTAGATCAAACCCCATGCTTGCTCGAAAATCGTAGTCCATACCCGGTTGGAAACCACTCATCCTAGCAACTGTCCGTTTAAGCGGCTCTAAGTCGCAAGAAGAAGATAGTCACCACCTCTAAGCACAAACTGTAGACTAAGAACAAACGTGAGAAGTCTAGTGCTTTTTGGGCACTAGACAAGAGAGAAATAAGCCACACACACACAAGAAGCAAGGTAACCAAAAAGAAAAAGGAAAACACAAACACAAGACAAAGCCAAGTGATTAGGTAAACAAAGTCTAAACTAGCACCGTCCCCGGCAACGGCGCCAAGTTGATGGTAGGGATTTGTCGTGAATCCCACCGATCAAATAAATAACCGGCAAAACCTAACTAGGGTAGCTAGGGTAAGTCGGGTCGAATATACGGGGACGGTGATGTATAGCCTAGACTAGGTCGGCCCAAATACGAGACTAAGTCAACGAGCTAAGCTAGAGAATGATAAGAGGGAGAGAAGGCTAAACTAAGACTAAAGTACCGGAGAAACAAACAAGGAAAACGGGCTAGGATTAGGTCGGGGTCAAAGGGGTAACGGAATGGTCAAGGAGGAGTTAGAGTGAAGGAGGTAGTAGGGTAATCTAAGTAATCTAACTTAGACTCACCTAGAGGTTCCTCATGGAACCCATCCGGCGACACACATGACAAAGGAAGACAAGAAAAACAAGCATTCCAACCTACTTAGTCATTCAAGCATTCCAACAAACATGTAATGTGCATCACTCAAGAGGAAACCCAAATCTTCCACCAACATCTCCAACAAACCCTTAATCAATTAACACCCTAATCACCCTACTAACCCTAGCAAGAACACTACTCTAACATTATCAAACTACAACTAACATGAACAAGAGGAAACAACACAAACATCAAAACACACATAATGAAACTACCAAGTATGATGAACAAAACAATAAACAATAACTAAAGATTGAAACTTGAATTAAACAAACAAGATAAAGAGTAAAAGGAAGAAAGGATTATACCATACTAGTGAAAGAGAAAGATTGAAACTTGCATTAATGAAGAAAACCCAAAACAAACATCCAAGTTTGTCAAGCTTGGTGAAGATCTTGAAGAATTCCCTTAATACAAGTACTAAACTAAGATTAACTACTAATTACCGACTAATCTACACTAATCTAAACTAATCTAACCTAAAAATAGTCTAGGGTTTAATGGGAGGTGAAGAACATAAGCTAAGATGGTGTCTTAATACAAGAGGGGGTTATATATAGGGTTACAAGTGGAAAGGAGAAGAGAAGAATGAAGCGCGGAGCAGCAGCAGCCCTTCCCGGACGGGAGGAGGTGGTCCCGGTCGGGAGGGTGTCGTTCCCGGCCGGGAGGAGCTGGTCCCGGTCGGGATGGACCCAAAACAGGAGCATCCTCTTTTGTGCACCTCATCCCGGACGGGTTGAGGTCATACCCGTCGGGGATGAGTCTTGTAGGCCTCCAATATGATCTTTAAGGTTCCTCCTTGCTTCACATGGACTTCTCATCGATTCTAGGGACTCGTGATTGGGTCTCGGAGGATCGGGATTGGGTCCAAAGGTCTCGTGGTCGAATCCAAGGCATCGAGTGATCGTTCCTCCGCTTCGTTGGCTCCGAAAAGTGTATGTATTGAGTCGGAATCGCTCCAACTCTTCATGAATGGTCTCGGGAACCTG
>OY288242.1:43972487-43974987 GCA_958450325.1 Agrostemma githago
ACTCAGCATAGCAGGCCAACGATACTGTTGCAACATCGAGGTCGATTTACACGCTACCCCGTTTTCCGAGAAGCTCGAGATTTTCGTCGCCGTCTACCACCGTAGTAAGCGGAAGACCGGCTTTTCGGACGTTACGTAGGCCGTACAGAATACCCAATCGGGACATCGATCAAGACTCAAACCCTCACAACCCATCCCACGAGGCCACCGGACAGACCAGCGCCACCTTGCTCAACTTTATCGGGACTCGCCTCTCCGGAGGACACCACCCCTCCGTCCGTTCTCCTAGATCCATACGACCCCGCCATCCCGGGGCCCCCGACTGTCGACGCGGCCCACAAATCACCGGCCTGAAAGGTGGTACCCATGCCGCGCCTAGTCGGGTGGGGGAGAGCACCCATCCTTCACCTTAGCCTAACCCTGACCGGTCACCCTAGGGTGACCGGTCATCCGCCCAACCCACCCTCAGGCAGCTGCTCCCCCTTATAGAGCAATATTTGATTTTTGTGCTCTACCCACAGTAGACATTGAAATGTGAGAATCACGATATGAAATTGGGGTGCCCCAAATGACCGATCACCCTAATGCCATGACCGATCACCTTCCCATGGCCACGCCCACGGCGCCCTGGGCTAGCCCAAGGTGCGCTCCCGGCATGCGCCCGGCTCGCCCACGGTCCCGATGCGGGCCGGGGCCCGGGTCCCGATTTACGCCCAAGAGCCCGCACCCGGGCCCGCGTCTTTCTATCATTAGATATGCATGCTTGGGACGCTTCTACTAGATCCGTAGGACCCACCTCCCGATGCGGGCCGGGGCCCGGGTCCCGATTTACGCCCAAGCGTCCCAAGCGTCCCAAGTGCCCCAAGTGCCCAAGTGCCCGCACCCGCGCCTGCGTCTTTTGATCATTAGATGCGCACATTGGGACGCTCCTACTAGATCCGTAGGACCCACTTATCATCTGCGGGCCGGGGCCCGGGTCCCGATTTACGCCCAAGCGTCCCAAGCGTCCCAAGTGCCCCAAGTGCCCGCACCCGCGCCTGCGTCTTTTGATCATTAGATGCGCACATTGGGACGCTCCAACTAGATCCGTAGGGTGACCGGTCATCCGCCTAACCCACCCTCAGGCAGCTGCTCCCCCTTATAGAGCAATATTTGATTTTTGTGCTCTGCCCACAGTAGACATTGAAAAGTGAGAATCACGATATGAAATTGGGGTGCCCCAAATGACCAATCACCCTAATGCCATGACCGATCACCTTCCCATGGCCACGCCCACGGCGCCCTGGGCTAGCCCAAGGTGCGCTCCCGGCATGCGCCCGGCTCGCCCACGGTCCCGATGCGGGCCGGGGCCCGGGTCCCGATTTACGCCCAAGCGCCCGCACCCGGGCCCGCGTCTTTCTATCATTAGATATGCACGCTTGGGACGCTTCTACTAGATCCGTAGGACCCACCTCCCGATGCGGGCCGGGGCCCGGGTCCCGATTTACGCCCAAGCGTCCCAAGCGTCCCAAGTGCCCCAAGTGCCCAAGTGGCCGCACCCGCGCCTGCGTCTTTTGATCATTAGATGCGCACATTGGGACGCTCCTACTAGATCCGTAGGACCCACCTAGGGCCCGCGACCGTCGACGGGGCCCACTGATCGCCGGCCCGGAAAGCGGTACCGCTCCCGGGCCTACCTTAGCCTGACCATGACCGATCACCCTAGGGTGACCGGTCACCCGCCTAATCCACCCTCAGGCAGCTGCTCCCCCTATAGAGCAATATTTGATTTTTGTGCTCTGCCCACAGTAGACATTGAAAAGTGAGAATCACGATATGAAATTGGGGTGCCCCAAATGACCGATCACCTTCCCATGGCCACGCCCATGGTGCCCTGGGCTAGCCCAAGGTGCGCGCCCGGCATGCGCACGGCTCGCCCACGGTCCCGATGCGGGCCAGGGCCCGGGTCCCGATTTACGCCCAAGCGTCCCAAGCGCCCCAAGTGCCCAAGTGCCCGCACCCGCGCCCGCGTCTTTTGATCATTAGATATGCACGCTTGGGACGCTCCTACCAGATCCGCGGGACCCAACTGGGGCCCGCCACCATCAACGGGGCCCACTGATCCCCGGCCCGGAAAGCGGTACCGCTCCCGGGCCTACCTTAGCCTGACCATGACCGATCACCCTAGGGTGACCGGTCACCCGCCTAACCCACCCTCAGGCAGCTGCTCCCCCTATAGAGCAATATTTGATTTTTGTGCTCTGCCCACAGTAGACATTGAAAAGTGAGAATCACGATATGAAATTGGGGTGCCCCAAATGACCGATCACCCTAATGCCATGACCGATCACCTTCCCATGGCCACGCCCACGGCGCCCTGGGCTAGCCCAAGGTGCGCTCCCGACATGCGCCCGGCTCGCCCACGGTCCCGATGCGGGCCGGGGCCCGGGTCCCGATTTACGCCCAAGCGCCCGCACCCGGGCCCGCGTCTTTCTATCATTAGATATGCACGCTTGGGACG
>OY288242.1:43984987-43992487 GCA_958450325.1 Agrostemma githago
GAATGAAAATGATTTATCTTATGATTACGTTTTAATGTGATAAAATGAATCGTTTAAATACAATGTAATAAAACTTGTGACCAAGAGCTTAGTCGGTCCAAAAATGTGAGAAAACAGTCTCAAATAATTTATAAGTTGATAAAAAGTATAGTCGTAAAATAGTTAAAGGCATTTCAAAGTAATTCGAGTAAACCTCGCGTAAGAAAATAATTATTCGCGAAGCTTCGAAATAAAATCATAAATGGCTTGTTTTTAGTAACTAAAATATATCTTAGTAAAAAAAAATATTCCATAAACGTATTCAAATATTTTTAGGAAAACGGAATAACTTAAATCCAAGCTTAAAAATGTCAGTTCGGAGAAAAATAGAATTCCTCGCGGAAAATTACTTAGTTTACAAAGAAAATCAAATAAATAGATGTAAAAGAATTAAAATCTTTTAAAATAAAAATAAATATCATTAAACTCAAAATTGAAGATAAGTTTGGAAAAATGATGACACCTAAGCCAAAATGTGATAGAGTTATAACGATGTCATAACGATAAGGAATAAAACTGCTAGAAATATAGCGGGTGTTACAATCCTCCCCACTAAAAGAAAGTTTCGTCCTCGAAACTAAGAATAAGCAGATAGGAAATCGAGGTTTACCTTACTCGAAGAGTTGAGGATGCTTAGCTCGCATCGAAGACAAATATCTATTCCAAGAAGAATTGGGCTAACCAACCCGAAGTTTAGAATCTTTTGATTAATGAAATCGTAAAGTAAAGTTATTTGATAAAATAATAACGTTAAATAACATTTGTAAACAAACTCGAAGGAAATAGGATAACCAAAATATTTTGAAAACAAAAGTAAAATATTTTGATTAAGAAATTCGATATTATTCTTTTTTTTTTGATGAAACAAAATTTAGTTTGGAGAAATCAAATTTTGTAGTTAGTAAAAATCGCACCAGCCGTCAAACATTTACAATAACAGATTCAAAAGTTCACCAACAATAAAATGAAAATCAATTCTCAAAACGTTAAAATTTCGAAAATGTTATCAAAGTAATTATGAAAGTTTTCAAAAATGTTATCAAACTTGAACATACAAAATAATTTCGACAATGTTAAAACGTTTTACATAACAATTCTATACAAATTGAAGTACTTGGAAATATAAAAGTCTTCATAAAATTTTGATCGCTTGAAAATCAAAAATTTAAAATAATTTCGAAATAGTTTAAAATAAATTATTAAGGCATTTTGAAATAGATCTAAATATAAATATCAACCAAAGATAAAACAAAGTGAAGTATATAGTTCTTAAATTATAAAATAAAAATGTTAAATTTCACGATAACTCAAAATGTTAAATTGCTCAAAGTTTTTACAAAATGGGGAGTTTAAAAATTTGAAATCATGCTTCAAAATGTTAAAATTTTATGAAATTCAAAAATTTTAAATTAGTCCAGCTTTTTACAAAACGGACAAATTCACAATTAGAAATTATAACTCAAAATGTTAAAATTTTACGATAGTCCAATTTTTTTTAAAGTAGTCAAACTTTTTATAAAATAGGGAGTTCGAAAAATAGTTAACGGGCAAATAGAACAAGGATAAATAAATTAAAAATAAGAGCTTTCAAAATCGACAAAGGTTGAAGGGATTGGCAGGAGTTACCGTAACAGAATTCAAGAGGAGCAAAAAGAAAGACGGAGTTGAGAATAAAAAAAAGAGTTCTCAAGGATTATGGAAGAAATTAATCATCTCGAGATTCTTAGCACGACTTCCACAAACACGGGTTCCTAATTCCCATCAAATAACGCTAAGTCGAATATCAGTACAGGGTGGTCCTACTCAATCTAAAACTTCCAAAAACATCAACTGCTATAGCCTCCAAAATTAAGCCTTACATACTTATATAATCTTTCAATTAGTATGGTAAGAATCCACAAACGATTTAGACTAATCCATTAATTAAGATTCCAACAGTCATCAAAACATACCCAAACTTGTAATCACTAAGGCTCGTAATTCAAAGTTCATAAGGTCTGAACTCGAGGTATACTTCAAATTTCTCGAGTAAGGAACACTAACTAAAACCCACCAATTAATAAAGTTCGGACACGAAATCCTCAAAGATGATCACCGACATATTTATAATACCACAAGTACAGAAGTTGGGGAAGTACAATAAATCCTCAAACACGCTCAAACCTATAGGTAATGGCGCAAACACTCACATTTTCAAACACATCATTCGATTAATGTTTCCAAGAAGTCCATCAAATTTCTAATCGTAATGGTGCAACCACAAAATATTTAATAACTCAACGAAGCCACAATCTCGTTGGTCTAAGGTTCTGAACTATAAATCCATTAAGATGATTGACATCAAAATGTTCCTCAAAACAATGCTATAAATCCAACCTCTAATGGCAATATGTTTCTCCTTTTCACGGTTAACAACAATTTATTCAATTTAGATCACTCAACTCCAAAGTTCCTAGGTTACAACTTTAACCAACGATTAACGATCTAATCCTTAAGAAACACGGGTAATCTATGTTAACCAAAATTTCTAACGGTATTAATGAAAACCTTCTATGGTACCACAACACTCAGGTTAACAATTTAAACAGTACTCTATGATCCCAAACATTCCCGATGCATCCATCAAATAACATTTAGGTAGGAATCTTAAAATTCAATTATTAGCTACACTTGGTTCGATTTTGGGTTAAATTAGGTACTAGGTATCCATCAAATACGATATACTCTTACTACCCCAAAATATATTCAACTCTAAGTCCTCCAAATAATCAAGTAACCTATAACCCAAGGTTCAGAGTCTAAAGTACCAACCTAATTCCATTAATTGACAATTTATTATTCAAATCGATCCTCAAAAGCTTACTAAGATAAATAACAAGGTATAACTCACAACCCTCAAGCCCTAGGTAACAAGGGTTTACTAAACCTCAAACATCTATATCCTTTCACGGGGTTCACTGAGACAGAAACCGGTCTAACAAAAGAATCTCAAGAGAAAGATGGTAGAATAGAAGAATAGAACAAGGATTCACCAAGAGAATGAAGATGAGAATATATAAGAGAAGAATTGGAAGAAATAGGGAAAGGAAGAAAAGAATCGATGATCCTATATTACTAAGTTCTTGAACCAGAAGAGAATCTTCGGGCCTCCCGAGTTCACGAGGGAATCCAAAATGGATTACTTCATCTTCTCGTAGAGGAACGAGCACACAAGTCATGGGTCGCTCCATCTGGATTTACTGCGACATCATGGAACATGAATCTACTCTTGATCATCTTGCCTGTAGCTTAAGTAAACTGAACCGGAGCTAAAAGTCATTATCGAAATCTTTCTTGGGGCACCTAGTTGTCCACTCGAGTCAGCAGGTGTTGAGAGTGCTAAGTAGGTCTTGTCCCGTTCTGGAGCAGCATATCAGCAACTTGTTCTTTCATCTTCTTCGACATATAAAACAAATATTCAATGCTAATCATTGAGTTCAGGAACAGATAATCTTAACAGTTAAGTCCTTACTGTTTCTACCCATCTCTAATAATATTTTTATTTACTGTTTAAATAATTTACTGGTATTTTCCCTAATTTCAGGTGTAAGCGTTGGGAGCAGTGATGCTCTGATACCAACTGTAATCCCCTAAAAATTCTAGCGCGATACAGTGGCGGAAACACTGTAGAGTCGGGATTAAAACACACAGAACTATGTCTTAATAAATTAAATTGGTAAAGTCCAACATGCGCCATACAATAAAAATGGCTAAAATTTAAAACAATCCATAAAGAGGTTAAACAATCCTTAAAACATGATTATTAAAAGATCAGCAGGATCCAAGACTGCTCGCTAGCCCACACCCACCGGAAAATAAACACGTATACCTGCCATGTTAAAACATAACAGCCACAATCAGTGGGGAGCAACGTCAACGTTCTCCCAGCCGTATAACAGGATTTTAAAACAGTAATTACTAATATAGGAAAATAGTAAAAATGGAAAACATTAAAACATCATATTAAAATAAGATTTAGTGTAAAACAAATTAATTAAAAGGGTTGCCGAAGAAACACAAAGATATTTGCCAACCTGCGTCAATTTATATCGATAATAATAAAATAATCAAAATGGCGTTATGGATAGGATTAATGTAGAATCTAGACTTTCACTAGGATAATACTAAAAACTAGTTTCGAGAACTTAGTCAAAACAAATTAGACTTTGGTCTCTAACTAGGCAACTCAACTATAACAGGACTGCGTGCAGCGAGGTCCTGGCTTAAGTAATGTACACCCCTCCTGGACACCAACCGTAATCCAGTTCAACCCGACGGCGACTTACACGATGCGATATCTAAGTTTAAGGTCAAAATATACACACTCCTGAGCACAAACCATGCTCAGTTCAACGACCAATGTGTCTCAACATAGACACACCAGCTTTATAGTTGATGGCAAAACGTACACCCCAGACTATATTACTCTAAACCCACACTTGTCCTTATTCCATAACTCCAAAACAAACCATTATCGATATTTAAAAGATGTATTCTCATAAACAATATGAGGATAAAAGAAGTAAACATTTATATTCTAAAAGAGGAAACTTTCTATTTTAGGAAACTTCTACTTTAGGAAACTTCTATTTTAGGAAACTTCTATTTTTAGAAACTTTACTAAAAATAGCATCATATCAAAGTAGTGAAAATATTAGTTCATACTAATACCACATTTTAGTAAACGATATAGATTTATAAAACTAAAACTTTCGGCCTTAACATTATTAATTATTAAAGTAAGAATATTTGATTTCATGAAACTATTAAAATATCGTACAAGTGTTATAAAATGATTAGAAACATCTTAAATATTTTAATATTACTAATTAGGGTGTTTTCTAAAGTTATAAAGCTAAAATTCCCTAATTATTATTAGTTTCGACGATAAAATTATAAATAGGATTTTACGGCAAACATCAAATTAAATATTTGAACGTCTTTATTTAATTAAACCAACAAATATATTTAGAGTATGTTAAGGGATGATTTAACTCTTAAAGTTTCAGATTTAAATACTTTCAAAATTGCTGGAAAAAAATAATTCTTTTAGGTAAGACGAAGCAATTTAGCGATAAATCACAATTTGTCCGAAATCAATATTTATTAATTAAAGACTATAATAAATAGTACAAAAATTACGTAAAATAGTTAAATTATATTTATGGACATTCTGTCCAGAAAAGAAAATTTCCAGAATTCTAAAAACTCGGTTTTTAAAGCGTTTTCTCGTTAATCGTCCAATCTCGACAATAACGATTAATAAAAATAGTAATTACAAAACGATTTAAGTATTAATATCCAAAAATTATTATTACACTTTAAAAATCCTGATTTTACAGAATATAAATTTTTCAGATTTTTCCAAAAACCAGATTTAACAAATTTTAACAAAACCGTCATTTAAACCCGTTTTCGCAATTAACGATTTTATTACCAAACCTATCGTTCCAAACATTTTATTAAGGCACTAAAAATCATAATAATACATTTTAATATGAAATCATCAGAATCATAAATTTTTCCAGATTTAAACCAAAAACCAGAAATCGAGAATTTAAACAACAAACACGGTTTTAACGATAAACGATGATTTAAAGTGATTAATTAATTCATCCACTTAACAATTCCGAAAAATTATGAGAAAATTCATAAAATTCTATTTCACCAGAAAGTTTTACCACGTCAAAAATCAGATTAAAATAAAATGTTTAAGTACTAGAACTAAAAATCGGTTTTTAATCGTTTTTGTCCGAAAACGATAATAATTCAATAATCGATATAAAAATATCAGAAAAATACTAAATTACTAAAAATCATCAAAAACAACATTTTTCCAGAATATAAATATATATTACATGTTTAGGCCGATTATTACGATTTTACAAATTAATATAACAATTTAATCGTTAATCTCGTAAAAGCGATAAAAATATCGAAACATGCAAAATTTCAACTTTAAAAATTTTCCAGAATTCGTGACATACATATATTGTCAAAATAAAATATAAAAATATATACATGCAAATACTCAATTAAAATCTTGTAATACCGAGTAACATCGACGTTACCTCTACTCCAAGTCTGAATCAACGATGTATTCGTCGGCTTCGGGATCGTCCAAGAATCCTACCAACACGAAAAATCATGGCAGAAAGTACCATGAGAAAACTAAAAAAAACAAGGTAAAAATTGATCGAAAATGATGACGATTAATACCTTAACGAAGGAATCGGAAAGAGGATGATTGTGACGATAAGAATGATGTGATTGAGACTAGAAATGGAGCAAAAATTTGCCTAGAGAGGCTAAGGATCACACGGCCAAAGAGGGAAGAAAAGAGTGATGAATGTTTTGATGAATGTAAAAGAATGAATGTAGAGAATGAATGTAGAGAATGAATGTAGAGAATGAATGTAGAGAATGAATGTAGAGAATGAATGTGGAGAATGAATGTGGAGAATGAATGTAGAGAATGAATGTAGAGAATGAATGTGGAGAATGAATGTGGAGATGGGTGATACACTACTTAAAAGAGTAAGCATGCATTAAGGCTTACAAAAAAATGCAAGAATGAACCTAGCCTTGGTTTGGCCGGCCAAAAGGATAGAGAGGGAGTAAGATAAGCTTAGACATAAATGCTACAATGAATGAAAATGATTTATCTTATGATTACGTTTTAATGTGATAAAATGAATCGTTTAAATACAATGTAATAAAACTTGTGACCAAGAGCTTAGTCGGTCCAAAAATGTGAGAAAACAGTCTCAAATAATTTATAAGTTGATAAAAAGTATAGTCGTAAAATAGTTAAAGGCATTTCAAAGTAATTCGAGTAAACCTCGCGTAAGAAAATAATTATTCGCGAAGCTTCGAAATAAAATCATAAATGGCTTGTTTTTAGTAACTAAAATATATCTTAGTAAAAAAAAATATTCCATAAACGTATTCAAATATTTTTAGGAAAACGGAATAACTTAAATCCAAGCTTAAAAATGTCAGTTCGGAGAAAAATAGAATTCCTCGCGGAAAATTACTTAGTTTACAAAGAAAATCAAATAAATAGATGTAAAAGAATTAAAATCTTTTAAAATAAAAATAAATATCATTAAACTCAAAATTGAAGATAAGTTTGGAAAAATGATGACACCTAAGCCAAAATGTGATAGAGTTATAACGATGTCATAACGATAAGGAATAAAACTGCTAGAAATATAGCGGGTGTTACAATCAGAGCAACGAGCAAAGCCCGCGTTGACCTTTTATCTAATAAATGCAGCCCTTCCAGAAGTCGGACGATGTTGCACGTATTAGCTCTAGAATTACTACGGTTATCCGAGTAGCAGGTACCATCAAACAAACTATAACTGATTTAATGAGCCATTCGCAGTTTCACAGTCTGAATTAGTTCATACTTACACA
>OY288242.1:44067487-44074987 GCA_958450325.1 Agrostemma githago
ACTACTCACTCATGATCAAACTAATTACAACAATAACAAGAGAAAACATCACCATAACCATAACATTCATCATTAAGAACAAGATGAGAAATAACAATCAACACTAAATAAAGATTCAATCTTGGATTAATAATAAAGAACAAGAGTAAAGAAGGATTATACCAACACTAGGATGAAGAAAAGATGATATCTTGCATAAAAGAGAAACCCAAATAATCCCAAGGTTGTCAATCTTGGAGAAATCTTCAAGTATCTTCTTAATACAAGACTAATTAACTAAGATTAACTAATAATTAAAGAGAGATTCAAACTAACTTGAGGAACTAAATCTAGGGTTTATGTGATGTAGAGAGGCTTAAGAGAGGCTAAAACTAATGTCAGATGTATAAACAATACAAGAGGTAAGTATTTATAGGGTTACAAATGGAAGGGAGAAGAGAAGAATAAAATGCGGACTACAGCCCTTTGGTCCCGACCGGGACGGACCATCCCGACCGGGACGGACCATCCCGACCGGGACGGACCCACCATCCCGACCGGGACGGGTTGGTCCCGACCGGGACGGCTCTGCAGTAGCCTCTCCAATTGTGCACTTCATCCCCGACGGGATGAGGTGCATACCCGTCGGGGATGGGTCTTGTAGGCCTCTAATATGATCCTTTTGGTCTCCCCTTGCTTCACATGGACTTCTCATCGATTCTCGGGACTCGGGATCGGGTCTCAGAGGCTCGGGATTGGGTCCCAAGGTCTCGGGGTCGATTCCAAAGCATCGAGTCATCGTTCCTTTATCTCGTTGGCTCCAAAATGTGTATGTATCGAGTCGGAATCGCTCCAACTCTTCCAAATCGGTCTCGGAAACCTGAAACGAACTAAAGGAAGCATAAGAAGCCCCTAAACCGCTCCCAAGGAGCGATTCTACAAGGAAAATGGGACCAAAACACTACAAAATAGGCACTACAAACCACACTTATCAACTCCCCCACACTTAACCCTTACTCGCCCTCGAGTAAGCACATACTAACTACTATACTAGCCGAATGGGTATTAGCGCACCCTACGCCCTTTCAACTCACGCGAGTGCACTTAGAGGAAAAGTGCACCCCGCAAGGCAAGTCGGGTCTTGCGACAAAACTGTGGATGCAACCGGACACAAGGCATAAAAACAAACAAACACACAAACGAACGCATAATCGGTTGCACCCAAAGAAAAACAAATACCGCTTCCCTCTAAAAGCGGTGAAAGAAGCACCGGTTTAGGACTCGAGGTAAGTGACAACGTTCCTAAGCTAGCAATACAAACCAAGGTGGACTAAACCCTAATAGTATGACGATAAAGCAACAAAAACGTTGGTAACTTACCTAGGTTCCTCCTAACCTTCTAAGAACGTACTACGGGACGATCGGCGGAGTGGGAAGTGAAGAACCACGGTGTTAGTCGACACTGTAGGTAAGTGAGACCCCGCCCCCCTTTAGCGTGAGCCAAGAGGGTCGTCCCGTGTCCGAAACCGCCTAACTAGTCCAAGTAAAAAGGTGAAAATATGCAAAATGAGGGAAGACCGACTAATGCCGCTATCATCCTTCCTCGGGACTCGGTCCTTTGGTAGGCTCTTCACGGCAAAAGTCGGAAAAAGGCTTATTTTTGTGGGGATATAATCTTTTTGTGAGACGATTTTCTTTTGGCATTTTCTCTTTTCTTTTGCATTTTTGCCTTGTTTTGCCATGCCATTCTTTTTCATCTTTTCTATTTTCTTTTTGGCTTTTGTGCCTTTTCTTTTTCTTCGTTCTTTTCTTTCTTTCATTTTCTTTCATTTTCTTTTCTTTGCCCCTTTTGGCAAGATTTGGCTTTTTGGCATTTCTTTGTATGACAAGAAAGAGAGGAATCAACAAGTTGCACGTTATTGTGTGAATATGTGTAGGAGGTAGGGTAATGGGAGAGTCGGGAGCGCGCTTTCCCTTCAAACCCACAAAAAGTGGAGAACTTGGACTAATCAAACGATCCCAAACACGGTCACCTAGGGGACGGGACTCGGCAACCAAGGCCTTTTCACACCGTGGGTGGTCATAATGGTCAAAATGCAAATCCCGTAGTAAATCCCTAGTAAGCTAGGTGGACTCAAGGTAAGAAACCAACGAAATCATTGATTTAGGGTCATTCTACTAGACTAAAGTCCAAGACTCGATCTATACTACTAAAAAGGGGAAAGTAAACACTTGCACACTAGCCCCCAAACCGGGTTTTCGAAAACGGTTTACACACAAGACACACAACATAACACA
Source organism: Agrostemma githago (assembly GCA_958450325.1). Taxonomy (NCBI): domain Eukaryota; kingdom Viridiplantae; phylum Streptophyta; class Magnoliopsida; order Caryophyllales; family Caryophyllaceae; genus Agrostemma; species Agrostemma githago. Next base: position 44,069,765 of record OY288242.1, read on the forward strand.
AAACGAAGACTCAACGAAAATAAAAGAAAAAGAAACAAAAGTAACAAAACAAGAACAACACAAAACGAACACAAATCAAAACACAAACACCACCCCTATCTTCAAACAAGTCTCCAAATCCACCACAATCTTTACAAAGCTCCTCCCGAGCACACTTCATCACAAAACTCCTCCAAACTCCGCAAGAGGTAAAGAAGAAAAAGGGATAAAGATGATACCGGAAGTCTTGAAAGCTCTCCAAAGTTAATGGCGATTAGGCAACCTATAAAGAAAAGGGGGGGCAAAACACACAACAAAACAAATATACGACACAATGACACAAAAGGAAAACACACAAAAGGAAAATCTTTTTGATTTTTGTGAAAAATTTTCAAATTTTTAGAGTTTTTAAAGATTTTTTTGGAAAAACTATGAAAATAAAACTAACTATGCTAGAATATCGCTCCCCCACACTTAAGTCGAGCCATGTCCTCATGCTCGACCGTAGTGCATGGAGCACAAAAGAAAAGAAACTACGAAAATAAAGCTAAAAACCAAAAAAGTGGGGAAAAGGGTAGAAGGCGTCCGGCCGGGGTGTAATCAAGTCACCATGGGCCGAGACAAGAAAAAGATATGGAAGGGGGAAGAAAATAAAAAGAAGGAAATAAAAGGAAATGGGAGGGGAGGGCTAGGTGTAATCAAGTCACCTAGCCCGGATTCCGCCTAAATCCGACTAAATCCAACAAAAAGGTGAAAATCTTGAAAAATTTGGATTTTGAAATGACTCTCGGTGTAGTCACATCATCGAGAGTCGGGAGCAAGCACACCAAGGCCTTGAAGGCCACCATGACACAAATGATAAGAGGGAAAGGGAATAAACAAAGAAGACAAGCTATAAAAATGGAAAAGAGAGGATAGTTGCCGTACCATACGGTTACCAACTCACTCGCTCCATCGTCTCAAAAGTCAAAATAGGCACTTAGCTTGTCCAAGTCGTCGTTATTCCTCTCTAATTGCGATCCGGTTCCATGGTTGGGGCACAAATGCAAAATGAGGTGGGTTTTGGATGCGAAAGTCGGTTTGAAGTGAATAGAAAGTGAGGTGAAGACATGGATGTGAGGTGCAAGGGTCATACAATGAGAGTAAGGACATGTAGGGAGGTTGGGAGGGGGTATAAAGTGGTTGGGTGGTCTCAAACAACGAAGAAAAGAGCCAACGGAGGACAGGGGGTCCATCCCGGTCGGGATGGGTGGTCCCGGTCGGGATGGCTGTCTCGTCCCGGTCGGGAAGACCTCGTCCCGGTCGGGACGGACCGCCAGTGAACTCAATTTTTGTGCAGCTCATCCCGGTCGGGATGGCATCCTTCCCGGTCGGGATGGGCCTTCCATCCCGGTCGGGACGACCTCTTCTAGGCCGGGAAGAGTCTCCAAACCCTCTATAGCACCCAAAAGCTCGAACCGAGCTTCAAAAACCGACTTTCCTTCACACAATCCAAGCTTCAACAATGACCGCTCTTCCCTAGGAATTACTTGCACTTCACACCTATCACACTAAACTCAAACAACACATCAAATTCCCTCCCTCACAACACTCATCAATCATCCAAATAATTAAGATTTTCACAAAAGCAAACAAATTATAAGGGAAAGAGATATATACAAAGGGACGGTTCTTGTGGAACTCCGTCAAACCAAGGTGGTATATTCTTCATTCTTTTTCAACAACCAAGATTTCTTCCATCTCCATCAAGGGCACGAAGAAACAAGTCGAAGGCCCCAGCAAAGTCTTCAATCAAGCTAGTAACATAAGCATCCACAAACCAAGGCTCTTCATGACCTTGTCTCGACGTTCCCGGGGCATCCCGATCTACTAAGTTCAATGGCTTGAACTTGTACTTTCGATCCTTCGGTATATACCCAAACGTCCATCTATCTTCATGTGGCCCCAAGGGAGGCTCATCTTCATCCTTTTTGCTTTTCAGCTTGTCATTGGACCCATGACATGGGCTCTCATCCTCCTCCAAATCGGAGTCATCATCTTCAAGTACATACGAGTACTTCTTCAAGCTTTGTCTCGGTTCTCCCCCTAGATCGATGTTTTTCTTGGCTTGGATCATATTGCATGACTCATCGTTAGTAGGCGAAGTGTTACCTTGAAGGTCAAACACTAGCTTCTCCTCGCCTAACTCGAATGTGATCCTACCGTTCTTCACATCGATCATGGCACCGGCGGTATGTAAAAATGGGCGCCCAAGAATAATGGGAGTGTTGGCATCTTCCGGCATATCGAGCACAATGAAGTCAACCGGAATGAAGAACTTACCGATCCTCACCGGCACATCCTCTAGCATCCCCAATGGTCGGTTGAGTGAACTATCGGCCATTTGGAGCGTGATAGAGGTACTTTTGAGCTCCTTCATCCCAAGTCGGCAACAAATGGAGTAAGGAATGATGCTTACACTCGCACCCAAATCACGTAAAGCTCTTTCAATCTTGTAATGCCCTATGGTGCAAGGGATCGAGAACCTACCCGGATCCTTCAAGTTAGGAAGCGTAGAACCTTGAATGAGCTCGCTCACCACCCTTGTGAACGCGATGGTCTCTTCCTTGTCGACGGATCTCTTCCTAGCCAATATTTCTCTCATAAATTTTCCATATGCCGGGATTTGGGTAAGTAGCTCGGTGAATGGGACACTCACATCCAACTTCTTCACTATGTTAAGGAACTTGTCATATTGAGTGTCCACCTTAGTCTTCATTTGCCTTGATGGGAAAGGCAATTTTACTTGATACTTATTTGGCTCAATCGGGGTGGGCTCTTCAAATGACACTTTCTTTTTACCCTTATCTTTAGCTTGAAGTGTGGTTTGCTTGTCTTGTTGAGGTTTCTCAACCTCCCATAAGACTTGCTCCTCCGTTGGATTGTCAAAGCTTGAGCTCTCTTGAGTTGGAGGTGTCATCTTTCTTGTCGGTTCTTGCACCGGCTCTTGCTCACTCGGGAATGGGGGGGAATCATAAGATGTACCTCTCCTTGTGGTGATGGCATTGACATGCTCAAAAGTCGGAGTTACACCTTGAGGGGGTAATTGCCCTCTTTGTCTTGAGGAACTTCCCGATGCAAGTTGTGCCACTTGATTTTCAATCATCTTCATGTGAGTTTTCATTTCCTTGTTTTCCATTAAAATTTGATTAATGGCTCCTTGTTGTGACATTTGTGCATCTAATTGCCTCTTTTGCAATTCATGAGTATCCCTATAGATATCCACCATTTGTTTTTGCATGTCGAAATCCCGTGGTGGTGATGATGGATTATGCGGTGTATTGGTGAGGGCTAAGGGAGTACCATAGTCATGAGTAGGAGATCGGCTCCTAGGCTTGCTTTGTTGTTGATTGCCTTGAGTTGCTTGATGTTGACGGTTCCCTTGGAACCCATGAGAATTGCCTTGATTAAGGCCTTGATTGTTGCCATGGTTGTGGTTTTGATAGCCTTGGTTGAAGTTCCCTTGTTGGAACCCTTGATTGTTGTTGAGTGAACCTTGGTTACCTTGCTTGAAGTTGTTAAAAGGCTTTGAGTTGCCTTGGTAACCTTGGTTGTTGTCCCTTAAGGGAGGTGGAACATAAGGACGATGTTGTTGTTGGTGTTGAAGAGCTTGTTGTTGAGGGACTTGATTGGAAGCTTGGTATTGATTAGAATAGGAAGTACCTTGCTTGAATGCTTGAAAGGCATTCACTTGCTCAATACTCCCTCTACAATGCATAGGGTCATGACCAACGATTCCACAATTATCGCACATCCCATAATAAGGCAAAGGAGGTGCAAATCCCAAAGCATTCACTTCATAAATCGAGGCTTGGTTGGAGGAACCGATGCTTTGGACTTGAGTGAGGTGGCCTTGAAGTTTCTTGTCAATGGATTCCATGTGTGTCTTCAATTGAGCCCCAAGGTCAATGCTTAATTGAGTTATAGCATCAACCTCGTGCCTACCTCCTCGGTTTGCCTTCCTAGGCCTAGAGTATTGCGAATTATGCACCGCCATCTCTTCGATTCTCGCCCAAGTTTGGTCATCATCGACCTCGGTGAATCTACCATTGGAGCCCATATTAAGTATAGTTCTTGAGTCCTCATAAAGACCGTTCCAAAATTGTTGGACCAAGAACCATTGTGAAAGTCCATGATGGGGGCACGATCTAACCAAAGACTTGAACCGCTCCCAAGCTTTATATAAGCTCTCCTCATCCCGTTGTTGGAAACCGGTGATGGAGGCTCTAAGCAAATTAGTCTTCTCCGGAGGGTAGAAAGTTTGGTAAAATGCCAATGCAAGTTTCTTCCAAGTGTCGATGCCCATGGTTGCCCTATCGAGACCTTTAATCCATTGCTTCGCTTTTCCAATAAGAGAAAATGGAAATAAAACCCATCGGATTTGATCTTGTGTAACCCCGGGTTGAGAGATAGCGTCGCAATAATCGGAGAAGGTCTCCATATGTTGGTGCGGGTCTTCGGAGGGCAAACCACTAAATTGGTTCCTTTCCACAAGTTGGATGAAGTGGGTCTTGGCCGTAAAATTTCCGGCATAAGCGGCCGGTAGAGCATTGGGTCCCGGCAAGACGTCTTCCGTGAATGTGGAGTGGGAGGAAAACTTCGGCATTATTGGATGTAAGGGAGAAGATGGTGTAGACGGAGTTGATGTAGATGTAGATGGGGAACTAGGACTAGAATCTCCAAAGGGATTGGTGAAATTCCTTTCGGCCGTCTCTCGATATGCTTCCTCACTATCGCTTCCTTGAGCTTGCTCTTGATGGGTATTGCTTGCACTTGGTTGAGAGATCCTAACCCGGTTAATCGTCCGTTGGCGAAAAGCTCGAAAAAGCCTCTCCGGCTCTGGATTAAAGAGAAAGGATTCGCCTCCCCGCCTAGGCATACACTACACACTAGAACAAACGTGAGAACACCTAGTGCTTTATGGGCACTAGGTAACGACAATAAGCAAGCACAACTAGAGACAAAGAGAAAAGAAAGCTAAGGAATCAAGAAAAACTAGAGAATATTCACAAGAGATTATAGAAGGGCACAAAGGAGGGTAACTAAGTCTAGAAATAAGCAAACAAAGTCTAAACAATGCACCGTCCCCGGCAACGGCGCCAAATTGATGGTGGGATTTGTCGTGGATCCCGCCACCAATTAAATAACCGGCTAAAACCTAGTGGGTAGCTAGGGTAAGTCGGGTCGTGTCCACGGAGACGGTAT
>OY288242.1:44094987-44102487 GCA_958450325.1 Agrostemma githago
AGAGAAATCAAAACAAGAATCAAAACATCCATAATGAAACTAGTGAAAAAGATGAACTAAGGACAATAAGATGAACAAAGATTCAAACTTGGATGAACAAACAAGGATTAAGAGTAAAAGGAGAAGAAGATTATACCAAACTAGTGAAGGATGCAAAGATGAACACTTGTATATAAGAAAACCCAAATAATTCCTCCAAGGTTGTCAATCTTGGATGGATTCTTCAAGAGATCCAATAATACAAGTACTAAACTAAGATTAACCACTAATTACCGACTAATCTACACTAATCTAATCTAATCTAACCTAAAGTAGTCTAGGGTTTTAGGAGAGGTGAAGAACATCCGCTAAGATCACAAGAGGAGGGGTATTTATAGGGTTACAAATGGAAGGGAGAAGAAAGAAAGTGAAATGCGGGCAACAGTGCTTGGTCCCGACCGGGACGGCCTTGCAGTAGCTCCATCAAACTCGCACTTCATCCCCGACGGGATGAGGTGCATACCCATCGGGGATGGGTCTTGTAGGCCTCCAATATGACCCTTTTGGCTCCTCCTTGCTTCATATGAACTTCTCATCGATTCTCGGGACTCGGGATCGGGTCTCGGGACTCGGGATTGGGTCCCAAGGTCTCGGGGTTGATTCCGAAGCATCGAGTCATCGTTCCTCCGCTTCGTTGGCTCCGAAAAGTGTATGTATTGAGTCGGAATCGCTCCAACTCTTCATGAAAGGTCTCGGGAACCTGAAACGAACTAGAGGAAGCATAAGTAGCCCATAAATCGCTCCCAAGGAGCGATTCCACAAGGAAATGGGACCAAAATACTACAAAATAGGCACTACAAACTACACTTATCAACTCCCCCACACTTAACCCTTACTCGCCCTCGAGTAAGCACATACTAACTACTATACTAGCCGAATGGGTATTAGCGCACCCTACGCCCTTTCAACTCACGCGAGTGCACTTAGAGGAAAAGTGCACCCCGCAAGGCAAGTCGGGTCTTGCGACAAAACTGTGGATGCAACCGGACACAAGGCATGTAAACAAACAAACACGCAAACAAACACACAAAAGGTTGCACCCAAAAGAAAAGAAATACCGCTTCCCTCAAACAAGCGGTGAAAGAGGCACCGGTTTAGGACTCAAGGCAAGTGACAACGTTCCCAAGCTAGCAATACAAACCAAGATGGACTAAACCCTAATAGTATGACGACAAAGCAATAAAAACGTTGGTAACTTACCTCGGTTCCTCCTAACCTTCTAAGAACGTACTACGGGACGATCGGCGGAGTGGGAAGTGATGATCCACGGTGTTAGTCGACACTGTACGTAAGTGAGACCCCGCCCCCTTTAGCGTGAGCCAAGAGGGTCGTCCCGTGTCCAAAACCGCCTAACTAGTCCAAGTAAAAAGTGGAAATGATTGCAAAATGGGGGAAGACCGACTAATGCCGCTATCATCCTTCCTCGGGACTCGGTCCTTTGGTAGGCTCTTCACGGTAAAAGTCGGTAAAAGGCTTATTTTGTGAGGTGTGAGGTTTCTATTTTTGTGAGACGATTTTCTTTTGGCATTTTCTCTTTTCTTTTGCATTTTTGCTTTGTATTTGCCATGCCATTCTTTTTCTTCTTTTCTATTTTCTTTTTGGCTTTTGTGCCTTTTCTTTTTCTTCATTCTTTTCTTTCTTTCATTTTTTTCTTTCTTTTCTTTTCTTTGCCCCTTTTGGCAAGATTTGACTTTTTGGCATTTCTTTGTATGACAAGAAAGAGAGGAATCAACAATTTGCAATTTTATTGTGTGGAAATGTGTGGGAGGTAGGTAAATGGGTGAGTCGGGACTGCGCATTCCCTTCAAACCCACAAAAAGTGAAGAACTTGGACTAATTAAACAATCCCAAACACGGTCACCTAGGGGACGTGACTCGGTAACCAAGGCCTTTTCACACCGTGGGTGGTCAAAATGGTCAAAATGCAAATCCCGAAGTAAATCCCTAGTAAGCTAGGTGGACTCAAGGTAAAGGACCAACGAATTCATTGATTTAGGGTCATTCTACTAGATTAAAGTCCAAGACTCGGTTTATACAACTAGGAAGGGAAAGTACACACTCACACACTAGCCTATAAACCGGGTTTTCGAAAACCATTTACACACAAGACACACAACGAAACACAAAACCAAGACTCAACGGGAACGAAGGAAAAAGAAACAAAAGCAACAAAACACAGCGAAACAAGGAGAAACAACACATAAACAAAACAAACACCACCCCGATCTTCAAACAAGTCTCCAAATCCACCACAATCTTTACAAAGCTCCTCCCGAGAACACATCACCACAAATCTCCTCCATACTCCGCAAGAGGTAAAGAAGAAAAAGGGATAAAGATGATACCGGAAGTCTTGAAAGCTCTCCAAAGCTAATGGCGATTAGGAAACCTATAAAGAAAAGAGGGGGGCAAAAACACACAACAAAACAAATATACGACACAATGACACAAAAGGAAAACACACAAAAGGAAAATCTTTTTGATTTTTGTGAAAAAATTTCAAATTTTTAGGGTTTTTAAAGATTTTTTTGGAAAAACCTCGAAAATAAAACTAACTATGCTAGAATATCGCTCCCCCACACTTAAGTCGAGCCATGTCCTCATGCTCGACCGTAGTGCATGGAGCACAAAAGAAAAGAAAAGAAACTACGAAAATAAAGCTAAAAATCAAAAATAAAGTGGAGAAAATGGTAGAATGTGTCCGGCCGGGGTGTAGTCAAGTCACCATGGGCCGGGACAAGAAAAAGATATGGATGGGGGAAGAAATAAAAAGAAGGAAATAAAAGGAAATGGGAGGGGAGGACTAGGTGTAATCAAGTCACCTAGCCCGGATTCCGCCTAAATCCGACTAAATCCAACAAAAAGGTGAAAATCTTGAAAAATTTGGATTTTGAAATGACTCTCGATGTAGTCACATCATCGAGAGTCGGGAGCAAGCACACCAAGGCCATGAAGGCCACCATGACACAAATGATAAGAGGGAAAGGGAATAAACAAAGAAGACAAGCTATAAAAACGGAAAAGAGAGGATAGTTGCCGTACCATACGGTTACCAACTCACTCGCTCCATCGTCTCATAAATCAATATAGGCACTTGCTTGTTGTCGATCTTTGCTATCCCGCTTCAAGCTTGATAGAACCGCAAGGTAGAGGTAGCAATGGTGTGAGGGGGTGGGATTTGATGTGAATATCGGTCTAAAGTGAGTAGAAAATGAGGGTAAGGTATGGAAATGAGGGACATGGGTTGCATGATATGTGCAAGGAAGGTAGGGAGGTTGGGTGGGGGTATACAATGGTTGGGTGGGCTTAAATGTCGAAGAAGAGGCACCAAAAAGGAGTAGGGGGTCATCCCGGTCGGGATTTGTGGTCCCGGTCGGGATGACATACCCGTCCCGGTCGGGAAGCCTCCTTCCCGATCGGGATGACACTCCAGTGAACTCAATTTTTGGCACCCTCATCCCGATCGGGACGGCCCCATCCCGGTCGGGACGACATATCCTTCCCGGTCGGGAAGGGTCTTCATGACTCCCATGACCCCAAAAACCGTCTCCCTCACTCACAATCCAAGCTCTATCACTAACCACTCCTTTCTAGGAGTCACCTTCACTTCACCTATCACAATAAACTCAAAATACACATCAAATTCACTCCCTCACATCGCTCATCAAAATACCAAAACAATTACAAGAATCCCACAAAACTAACAAAATCAAGAGAAAAAATCACACAAATACAAACACAAGTACTCTAAAGAGGAGAGGAGAATGTACAACATGACGGTTCTTTAGGAACTCCGTCAAACCTAGGATGGTGGACTCTTCTTCAACCGTAGCCCTCAAGGGCATGGAGGAGCAAGTCGAACGCGCTACCGACTTCATAATGTAGGCCCAAGAAGCGCTCGAGCCTAGCTAACCTCCACGGCCTCCAAGGTGGAGGCAAGAAGTAGGAATCAAAAGACCCATCGTCATCATTCATGTTGTCTCCGGGGTCTATCCATCCTACGAGCTTAACCGACCTCTTCCTCCCTAGGCATCGCCTCCAATCACAAGCAAGCTTCATCTCCAAGAAACAAGGCACAAAAAGCGGTTTTGGCCTCATCTCCTCGATGCACACCCCCACACTTTCCTCAAGTTGTGGTTCCCCATCTTCATCACTAGGCCCCACGTCATCTTGGAGAAGAGGATCGAAACTACTACCGGCGGTTTCAATCTCTTCCAAGTCATCTTTCGGTGTACTAGCAAGGGGCTCTTGATGCTTGTCCAAATTATCGCACAAGGGCAACTCGAGGCTAACAATCTCACCCAACAACTCCACAAACTCCACCAAACCATCCAACTCACTATCCTCCTCCAATTCCTCACCAATATTGCCTTCACTAAGGGTCATATCCTCATCCGTCTCTTTTTGGGTAGACGATTGAGGTTCTTCAAAGCAAATCTCTCTATCAAAGGGAACTACATCGGCGGCTTCGTGATTAGGTTGCTCCTCTCTCTCAAGTGGGCACCCTCCATCTAAATGCGATGCCCGGGATAAAGACATTACGGTTTGAACCGCTAATGCATTTAAATGAGCATCCCTCGCCTCGTTTTCTCTTCGAATTTGGGCCATTAATTCATCTTGTTGTTTTCGCAATTGAATGGCCGATTCTTGAAGGCTCCTTTGCATTTGAAGAAGTGATTGAAACTCCTCCATGTCGGGCAATTGGTGATCATTGGGGTCTTGATAATCTCCATGATAATCTTGATAATCTTGATGACAATCTTGATAATCTTGATTAAACATGGTGTCTTGATGATGCCCAAGAGGTGGGGCATCATATTGTTGGTAGCAAGGTTGGGGTGGTTGGTAGTATTGTGGGTCATGGGGTTCATATTGTGGTTGGGGTGGAGGGTAATATGGTGGGTCTTGGTGGTATTGGCTTCCATAAGGTGAATCTTGATTGAACATGGTGGGTTCACATTGATAACTTGAGTAATAGTCACCATGATCGTAGGATTGATAGTCATTCACTTGTTGGTAGCCATTTCCATACTCATGAGGATCATACCCATCTTGATTACCCCAAGAAGCTTGATTATGGTAGGGGGACGTCATGTCATACCCTTGGTTCATGGAAGAAGAGGAGTAGCTCATATCGGCTCCCGAGTGTGTGGAGTTTAGATCAAACCCCATGCTTGCTCGAAAATCGTAGTCCATACCCGGTTGGAAACCACTCATCCTAGCAACCGTCCGTTAAAGCGGCTCTTAATCGCAAGAAGAAGATAGTCACCACCTCTAAGCATAAACTGCAGACTAGGAACAAACGTGAGAAGTCTAGTGCTTTTTGGGCACTAGACAAGAGAGAAGTAAACCACACACACACAAGAAGCAAGGTAGCCAAAAAGAAAAAAAAAAAAAAAAAAAGAAAACACAAACACAAGACAAAGCCAAGTAATTAGGTAAACAAAGTCTAAACTAGCACCGTCCCCGGCAACGGCGCCAATTTGATGGTAGGGATTTGTCGTGGAATCCCAACCGCCAAATAATTAACCAGCTAATCCTAACTTGGGTAGATAGGGTAAGTCGGGTCGAATCCACGGGGACGGTAAGAGGCGTCTAGACCAAGTTCGCCCAAATACTTGACTAGGTCAACGGGCTAAACTAAACTATAGAATGATAGAAGGGGGGAAAGCTAGACTAAGACTAGGAAGAATAACAAAGAAAACGGGCTAGGATTAGGTCGGAGTCAAAGGGGTAACGAAATGGTCAAGGGAGAGCTAGAATGAAGGAGGTAGTAGGGTAATCTAGGTCGGTCCGGGCGGTCGCAACTTAAACCGACCTAGAGGTTCCTCATGGAACCCATTTTGGCGGCACAAATGACAAACGGGGTCTAGCGCGCTATGGCCTAGATCGAATCCGGGCGGTCGCAACTTAGACGAGACCTAGGGGTCGTCCTCACCGGGCTCTCGCAACTAAATGAGGGAACCGAACCCATAACAAACTAACACCCACAAGGGAAAGGCAAGAAAAACAAGCAATCTAACTTACTTAGTCATTCAAGCAATTCATCAAACATGTCATATGCATCAACCAAGAGGAAACCCAAAATCTACCACCCACATCTCCAACAAACCCTTAATCACCCAATTAACACCCTAATCACCCTACTAACCCTAGCAAGAACACTACTCTAACATAATCTAACTACAACTAACACAAACAAGAGAAATCAAAACAAGAATCAAAACATCCATAATGAAACTAGTGAAAAAGATGAACTAAGGACAATAAGATGAACAAAGATTCAAACTTGGATGAACAAACAAGGATTAAGAGTAAAAGGAGAAGAAGATTATACCAAACTAGTGAAGGATGCAAAGATGAACACTTGTATATAAGAAAACCCAAATAATTCCTCCAAGGTTGTCAATCTTGGATGGATTCTTCAAGAGATCCAATAATACAAGTACTAAACTAAGATTAACCACTAATTACCGACTAATCTACACTAATCTAATCTAATCTAACCTAAAGTAGTCTAGGGTTTTAGGAGAGGTGAAGAACATCCGCTAAGATCACAAGAGGAGGGGTATTTATAGGGTTACAAATGGAAGGGAGAAGAAAGAAAGTGAAATGCGGGCAACAGTGCTTGGTCCCGACCGGGACGGACCATCCCGACCGGGACGGACCCACCATCCCGACCGGGACGGGTTGGTCCCGACCGGGACGGCCTTGCAGTAGCTCCATCAAACTCGCACTTCATCCCCGACGGGATGAGGTGCATACCCGTCGGGGATGGGTCTTGTAGGCCTCCAATATGACCCTTTTGGCTCCTCCTTGCTTCATATGAACTTCTCATCGATTCTCGGGACTCGGGATCGGGTCTCGGGACTCGGGATTGGGTCCCAAGGTCTCGGGGTTGATTCCGAAGCATCGAGTCATCGTTCCTCCGCTTCGTTGGCTCCGAAAAGTGTATGTATTGAGTCGGAATCGCTCCAACTCTTCATGAAAGGTCTCGGGAACCTGAAACGAACTAGAGGAAGCATAAGTAGCCCATAAATCGCTCCCAAGGAGCGATTCCACAAGGAAATGGGACCAAAATACTACAAAATAGGCACTACAAACTACACTTATCAATTCCCAAGGTCCTCACTCAGCATAGCAGGCCAACGATACTGTTGTGACATCGAGGTCGATTTACACGCTACCCCGTTTTCCGAGAAGCTCGAGATTTTCGTCGCCGTCTACCACCGTAGTAACCGGAAGACCGGCTTTTCGGACGTTACGTAGGCCGTACCGAATACCCAATCGGGACATCGATCAAGACTCAAACCCTCACAACCCATCCCACGAGGCCACCGGACAGACCAGCGCCACCTTGCTCAACTTTATCGGGACTCGCCTCTCCGGAGGACACCACCCCTCCGTCCGTTCTCCTAGATCCATACGACCCCGCCATCCCGGGGCCCCCGACTGTCGACG
>OY288242.1:44222487-44232487 GCA_958450325.1 Agrostemma githago
CACTTATGAACCCGACCTAACCCACTACTTTCTTTCCATATTTGATCCATCTTGTTAGTTAGTCATCACTTCTTTAGTTTGATACTTGGTTCGATTCTTAGCATTGTTTTGCACTTCTCTTAGGTTTGCTAGTTGGTTTGTGTTTAGTTATTCTAGCTTAACCTCGTTTAGCCTAGTTGATTGTTAGTTTATTTCTTACTTCTCCTCTCATCAAAATTCATCTAGTAATAGTTCTTTGTGTTGTTTGGTAGCATAGTCTAGTTCTAGGCCGATTTAGTCTAAACCTTGCAATACCGTCTCCGTGGACACGACCCGACTTACCCTAACTACCGTTAAGTGCTAGTTGGTTATTTAATTGGTGGCGGGATCCACGACAAATCCCACCATCAATTTGGCGCCGTTGCCGGGGACGGTGCATTGTTTAGACTTTGTTTGCTTATTTCTAGACTTAGTTACTCTTCTTTGTGCCCTCTTATCATCTCTTGTGAATATTCTCTAGTTTTTCTTGCTTCCTTGGCTTTCTTTTCTCTTTGTCTCTAGCTGTGCTTGCTTATTGTCGTTACCTAGTGCCCATAAAGCACTAGGTATTCTCACGTTTGTTCTAGTGTGTAGTGTATGCCTAGGCGGGGAGGCGAATCCTTTCTCTTTAATCCAGAGCCGGAGAGGCTTTTTCGAGCTTTTCGCCAACGGACGATTAACCGGGTTAGGATCTCTCAACCAAGCGCAAGCAATACCCATCAAGAACAAGCTCAAGGAAGCGATAGTGAGGAAGCATATCGAGAGACGGCCGAAGGGAATTTCACCAATCCCTTCGGAGATTCTAGTCCTAGTTCCCCATCTACATCTACATCAACTCCGTCTACACCATCTTCTCCCTTACATCCAATAATGCCGAAGTTTTCCTCCCACTCTACATTCACGGAAGACGTCTTGCCGGGACCCAATGCTCTACCGGCCGCTTATGCCGGAAATTTTACGGCCAAGACCCACTTCATACAACTTGTGGAAAGGAATCAATTTAGCGGTTTGCCCACCAAAGACCCACACCAACATATGGAGACCTTCTCCGATTATTGCGACGCTATCTCTCAACCCGGGGTTACACAAGATCAAATCCGATGGGTTTTATTTCCATTTTCTCTTATTGGAAAAGCGAAGCAATGGATAAAGAGTCTAGATAGGGCAACCATGGGCATCGACACTTGGAAGAAACTTGCATTGGCATTCTACCAAACTTTCTACCCTCCGGAGAAGACTAACCTACTTAGGGCCTCCATCACCGGTTTCCAACAACGGGACGAAGAGAGCTTATATGAAGCTTGGGAGCGGTTTAAGTCATTGGTTAGATCATGCCCTCACCATGGACTTTCACAATGGTTCTTGGTCCAACAATTTTGGAATGGTCTTTATGAGGACTCAAGAACTATACTTAATATGGGCTCCAATGGTAGGTTCACCGAGGTCGATGATGACCAAACTTGGGCGAGAATCGAAGAGATGGTGGTGCATAATTCGCAATACTCTAGGCCTAGGAAGGCAAACCGAGGAGGTAGGCATGAGGTTGATGCTATAACTCAATTAAGCATTGACCTTGGGGCTCAATTGAAGACACACATGGAATCCATTGACAAGAAGCTTCAAGGTCACCTCACCCAAGTCCAAAGCATCGGTTCCTCAAACCAAGCCTCAATTCATGAAGTGAACGCTTTGAGTTTTGCACCTCCTTTCCCTTATTATGGCATGTGTGATACTTGTGGAATCGTTGGTCATGACCTTATGCATTGTAGAGGGAGTATTGAGCAAGTGAATGCCTTTCAAGCATTCGAGCAAGGTAATTCCTATTCCAATCAATACCAAGCTTCCAATCAAGTCCCTCAACAACAAGCTTTTCAACACCAACAACAACATCGTCCTTATGTTCCACCTCCCTTAAGGGACAACAACCAAGGTTACCAAGGCAACTCAAGGCCTTTCAACAACTTCAAGCAAGGTAACCAAGGTTCATTCAACAACAATCAAGGGTTCCAACAAGGGAACTTCAACCAAGGCTATCAAAACCACAACCATGGCAACAACCAAGGCCTTAATCAAGGCAATTCTCATGGGTTCCAAGGGAACCGTCAACAACAAGCAAATCAAGGCAATCAACAACAAAGCAAGCCAAGGAGCCGGTCTCCTACTCATGACTATGGCATTCCTCTAGCCATCACCGATACTCCGCATAATCCACAATCCCCACCTCGAGATTTCAACATGCAAAAGCAATTGATGGAAATGCAAAGGAGTCAATTGGAAACGCAAAGGTCACAACAAGAAATCATAGCCCAAATCTTAAATGAAAACAAGGAGACAAGAACTCATTTGAAGATGATTGAGAATCAAGTTGCACAACTTGCATCGGGAAGTTCTTCAAGACAAAGAGGGCAATTACCTCCTCAAGGTGTAACTCCGACTTTTGAGCATGTCAATGCCATCACCACAAGGAGAGGTACATCTTATAACCCTCCCCCACACCCGAATGAGCAAGAGCCAACAAGAGAGGTTGTGCCTCCTATTCAAGAGAACTCAAGCAAGGAAGATCCAATGGAGGAGCAAGTCTTATGGGAGGTTGAGAAACCTCAACAAGACAAGCCTCCCCCACCTCAAGCTAAAGATAAGGGTAAAAAGAAAGTGTCATTTGAAGAGTCTACCCCGATTGAGCAAAACAAATACCAAGTCAAGTTGCCTTACCCATCAAGGCAAATGAAGACTAAGGTAGACTCTCAATATGACAAGTTCCTTAACATTGTGAAGAAGTTGGATGTTAGTGTCCCATTCACCGAATTACTTACCCAAATCCCGGCATATGGAAAATTCATGAGAGAAATCTTGGCTAGGAAGAGATCCGTCGACAAGGAAGAGACCATCGCGTTCACAAGGGTGGTGAGCGAGCTCATTCAAGGTTCTACGCTTCCAAAGTTGAAGGATCCGGGTAGGTTCTCGATCCCTTGCACCATAGGGCACTACAAGATCGAAAGAGCTTTATGTGATTTGGGTGCGAGTGTAAGCATCATTCCCTACTCCATTTGTTGCCGACTTGGGATGAAGGAGCTTAAAAGTACCTCTATCACGCTCCAAATGGCCGATAGTTCATTCAACCGACCATTAGGGATGCTAGAGGATGTGCCGGTAAGAATCGGTAAGTTCTTCATTCCGGTTGACTTCATCGTGCTCGATATGCGGGAAGATGAAATCACTCCCATTATTCTTGGGCGCCCATTTTTACATACCGCCGGTGCCATGATCGATGTGAAGAACGGTAGGATCACATTCGAGTTAGGCGAGGAGAAGCTAGTGTTTGACCTTCAAGGTAACACTTCGCCTACTAACGATGAGTCATGCAATATGATCCAAGCCAAGGAAAACATCGACCTAGGGGGAGAACCGGAACAAAGCTTGAAGAAGTACTCGTATGTACTTGAGGATGATGACTCCGATTTGGAGGAGGATGAGAGCCCATGCCATGGGTCCAATGACAAGTTGAAAAGCAAAGAGGATGAAGATGAGCCTCCCTTGGGGCCACATGAAGATAGATGGACGTTCGGGTATATACCGAAGGATCGAAAGTACAAGTTCAAGCCATTGAACTTAGTAGATCGGGATGCCCCGGGAACGTCGAGACAAGGTCATGAAGAACCTTGGTTTGTGGATGCTTATGTTACTAGCTTGATTGAAGAATTTGCTAGGGCCTTCGACTTGTTCCTTCGTGCCCTTGATGGAGATGGAACTAGTTTTGGGTGTTGAAAAAGAATTGAAGAAAGTACCACCTTGGTTTGACGGAGTTCCACAAGAACCGTCTCTTTGTATATATCTCTTTCCCTTTTAGTTTATTTGCTCTTGTGAAATTCTTGATTATTTGGATGATTGATTGATGAGCGTTGTGAGGGAGGAAATTTGATGCGTTATTTGAGTTTATTGTGATAGGTGTGAAGTGAAAATGCCTCCTAGGGAGGAACGGTCATTGTTGGGACTTGTATTGTATGAAGGGAAGTCGGTTTTTGAAGCTTGGAGCAAGCTTTTGGGAGTTCGAGATAGTGGCAAACCCCGGTCGGGATTTTTCTTTCCCGTTCGGGTTGGAGGTGCAAGTTAGACTGGCTACTGTGAGCCATTCCCGATCGGGATTTTTCTTTCCCGTTCGGGATGGTGGGGAATACCCGATCGGGATTTCTCCTTCCCGACCGGGAAGAGCCCCCTGTCCCCCGTTGGCTCTTTTCTTCATCTTTTGAGTCCACCCAACCCTTGTATACCCCCTCCCAACCTCCCTACATATCCTTACTCTCGCTATATGGACGTTGCACTTTATTTACACATTTTCACCTCACACTCTCTTCACTTAGAACCGACTTTCACATCAAAACCCGCCTCATTTTGCATTTGTGACCCAACCATGGAACCGGATCGCAATTGGAGAGGAATAACGATGACATGGACAAGCTAAGTTCCTATTTTGACTTATGAGACGATGGAGCGAGTGAGTTGGTAACCGTATGGTACGACAACTATCCTCTCTTTTCCGTTTTTATCGCTTGTCTTCTTGGTTTATTCCCCTTCCCTCTTATCATTTGTGTCATGGTGGCCTTCGAGGCCTTGGTGTGCTCGCTCCCGACTCTTGATGATGTGATTACATCGAGAGTCATTCTCAAAATCCAAATTTTACAAGTTTTTCACTTTTTCTTTTTGAGGATTTAGTCGGATTTAGGAGGAATCCGGGCTAGGTGACTTGATTACACCTAGTCCTCCCCTCCCATTTCCTTTTATTTCTTCTTTTTATTTCTTCCCCATCCATATCTTTTTCTTGTCTCGGCCCATGGTGACTTTACTACACCCCGGCCGGACGCCTTCTACCCTTTTCTCCACTTTACTTTTTGATTTTTAGCTTTATTTTCTTAGTTTATTTTCTTTTTCTTTTGTGCTCCATACACTACGGTCGAGCATGAGGACATGGCTCGACTTAAGTGTGGGGGAGTGATATTCTAGCATAGTTAGTTTTATTTTTGTAGTTTTTCGAAAAAAATCTTTAAAATCCATAAAAATTTGAAAATTTTTCATAAAAATCAAAAAGATTTTCCTTTTTGTGTGTTTTCCTTTTGTGTCTTTATGTCGTGTATTTGTTGTATTGTGTGTATTTTGCCTCCTCTTTCCTTATAGGTTGCTTAAATCACCGTTAACTTTGGAAGGTTTTCAAGACTCCCGGTAACATCTTTATCCCTTTTTCTTCTTTATCTCTTGTGGAGTTTGGAGGAGATTGTGATGTTGTGTGCTCGGGTGGAGCTTTGTAAAGTGTGGATGATTTGGTGGCTTGTTTGGATGATAGGGGTGGTGTTTGTGTTCTCTATGTGTTTGTTTTGTGTTGTTCTTGTTTCGTTGCTTTTGTTTCTTTTTATTTTGTTTTCGTTGAGTCTTTGTTTTGTGTTTTGTTGTGTGTCTTGTGTGTAAATCGTTTTCAAAAACTCGGTTTAGAGGCTAGTGTGTGAGTGTGTACTTTCCCTTCCTAGTAGTGTAAATCGAGTCTTGGACTTTAATCTAGTAGAATGACCCTAAATCAATGATTTCGTTGGTCTTTTACCTTGAGTCCACCTAGCTTACTAGGGATTTACTACGGGATTTGCATTTTGACCATTATGACCACCCACGGTGTGAAAAGGCCTTGGTTGCCGAATCCCGTCCCTTAGGTGACCATGTTTAGGATTGTTTAATTAGTCCAAGTTCTCCACTTTTTGTGGGTTTGAAGGGAAATCGCGACCCCCGACTCACCCATTTACCTACCTCCCACACATTTCCACACAATAAAATTGCAAATTGTTGATTCCTCTCTTTCTTGTCATACAAAGAAATGCCAAAAAGCCAAATCTTGCCAAAAGGGCAAAGAAAAGAAAAGAAAGAAAAAAAAAATGAAAGAAAGAAAAGAATGAAGAAAAAGAAGAGGCACAAAAGCCAAAAAGAAAATAGAAAAGAAGAAAAAGAATTGGCATAGCAAAACAAAACAAAAATGCAAAAGAAAAGAGAAAATGCCAAAAGAAAATCGTCTCACAAAAAGATCTTAACCTCACAAAAATAAGCCTTTTTCCGACTTTTACCGTGAAGAGCCTACCAAAGGACCGAGTCCCGAGGAAGGATGATAGCGGCATTAGTCGGTCTTCCCTCATTTTGCACGTTTTTCACTTTTTACTTGGACTAGTTAGGCGGTTTCGGACATGGGAAGACCCTCTTGGCTCACGCTAAAGGGGGCGGGGTCTCACTTACCTACAGTGTCGACTAGCACCGTGGTTCATCCTTTTTCCATCCCGCCGATCGTCCCGTAGTACGTTCTTAGAAGGTTAGGAGGAACCTAGGTAAGTTACCAACGTTTTTGTTGCTTTATCGTCATACTATTAGAGTTTAGTCCACCTCGGTTTGTATTGCTAGCTTGGGAACGTTGTCACTTACCTCGAGTCCTAAACCGGTGCTTCTTTCACCGCTTTTAGAGGGAAGCGGTATTTGTTTTTCTTTGGGTGCAACCGATTATGTGTTCGTCTGTGTGTTTGTTTGTTTTTGTGTTTTGTGTCCGGTTGCACCCACAGTTTTGTCGCAAGACCCGACTTGCCTTGCGGAGTGCACTTTTCCTCTAAGTGTACTCGCGTGAGTTGAAAGGGCGTAGGGTGCGCTAATACCCATTCGGCTAGTATAGTAGTTAGTATGTGCTTACTCGAGGGCGAGTAAGGGTTAAGTGTGGGGGAGTTGATTAGAGTGGTTTGTAGTGCCTATTTTGTAGTGTTTTGGTCCCATTTTCCTTGTAGAATCGCTCCTTGGGAGCGGTTTAGGGGCTTCTTATGCTTCCTTTAGTTCGTTTCAGGTTCCCGAGACCAATTTGGAAGAGTTGGAGCGATTCCGACTCTATACATACACATTTTGGAGCCAACGGAGTAAAGGAACGATGATTCGATGCCTTGGAATCGACCCCGAGACCTTGGGACCCAATCCCGAGCCTCCGAGACCCGTTCCCGAGTCCCGAGAATCGATGGGAAGCCCATGAGAAGCAAGGAGGGACCAAAAAGTTCATATTGGAGGCCTACAAGACCCATCCCGATCGGGAAGGCCTAAAACCCGATCGGGATGAAGTGCACAAAGGAGACGGTCACTGGAGAGAGTTCCCGACTGGGTCCCAGATTTCCCCATCGGGAAAGTGAGGTTTCCCGATCGGGATTGCCCATTCCCGATCGGGATTGTACCGCTGCTGCCCGCGTGGCTTATGTCTTCTCTTCCTTCCATTTGTAACCCTTTAAATACTTCCCTCTTGTATTGTTGATGGAGGAGACATTAGTTTAGCCTCTCTTAAGCCTCTCTACAACATATAAACCCTAGATTTAGTTCCTCATATTAGTTTGAATCTCTCATTAATCCTTAGTTAATCTTAGTTAATCCTAGTTAATTAGTGCTTGTATTAAGAAGATACTTGAAGACTTCTCCAAGATTGACAACCTTGGGATTATTTGGGTTTCTCTTTTATGCAAGATTTCATCTTTTCCTTCATCTAGTGTTGGTATAATCTTTCTTTTCTCTTGTTTATTGTTATTGAATCAAGTTTAAATCTTTACTTAGTGTTTGTTGTTATTGTTTATATGGTTCTTGATGATGAATGTTTGGATTGTGAAGTTGTTTTATCCTTTCATTGTTGTAGTTAGTTTGACCATGAGTGAGTAGTTTATTTGTGGGTTAGTAGGGGGATTAAGGGTAGATTATGGGTGATTAGGGTTTGATTGGGGGTAAAGGGTGATTCTTTATTGTTAGTCACATATTTGGCACACCATGTGTTTGTTGATATGCTTGTATGAGTTGTAGTGGCCATGCTTCTCATGCTAGTCTTCTTCTACCCATTGTATGCGTTGTGTGTGGGCATGTTGAGCATTGTCGTCGACATCGGTCTAAGTTGCTATCGCCCGGACCGAACCTAGCAATTAGGAGGCACCTACACCCTTAATCAACCCAAGTCACCTTACTACACTTATGAACCCGACCTAACCCACTACTTTCTTTCCATATTTGATCCATCTTGTTAGTTAGTCATCACTTCTTTAGTTTGATACTTGGTTCGATTCTTAGCATTGTTTTGCACTTCTCTTAGGTTTGCTAGTTGGTTTGTGTTTAGTTATTCTAGCTTAACCTCGTTTAGCCTAGTTGATTGTTAGTTTATTTCTTACTTCTCCTCTCATCAAAATTCATCTAGTATTAGTTCTTTGTGTTGTTTGGTAGCATAGTCTAGTTCTAGGCCGATTTAGTCTAAACCTTACAATACCGTCTCCGTGGACACGACCCGACTTACCCTAACTACCGTTAGGTGCTAGTTGGTTATTTAATTGGTGGCGGGATCCACGACAAATCCCACCATCATCAACGCGAACTGAAAGTCTTTCACCTTGAGCAACAACTCGTTATTAATGGGCGAGCATCGATCACCCACAAAGCACACACGGCATACCGGAGAGCAGTTAGGGACCTTTCCCCATTACACCACATCATTTTACGCGGGTGGATGGAGAACGGGCCTAACACAATTGTTCGCTAAACACCCCCGAGGGGACGCCTAGCGAAGCGACACAATTAGGGACCCTCACAATGCCGTAAAAGAAAGGGCACACAACGCAGCAAACCATGTTTGCACAAGGCCAACTACGCACACGAAGCACACCCTGAACTAGACGTCGGTCAACGGTTCACCACACAAGCAAAGAGCCCGCCAACCGAAGCAACCCGGACATCGCTCACGCAATTCGCAAAACGCTATGAAGGGCTGATTTCTCTCGATCCACGAGCCTAATAATAGCCCCATGGACGAGGAGAGCACACCCCACCAAAGCACAACTAGGCACGAAATGAGACGGGGTAACGCCTCTCCTTAAGGGACTTCGGATTAGGGACACTTGGCCGGATTTTATTAAGGGATGTAGGAGAACCACTATAAGGTAACAAACTCGCTCGGATACATCACATCGAAGGTGGGGAGGGGAAGCTCAAGACTCATCGCCGTCTACCACCGTAGTAACCGAAAGATCGGCTTTTCGGACGTTACGTAGGACGTACCGCATACCCAATCGGGACAACGATCAAGACTCATCTCTTACAACCCCCCCGTGTTCCGGCCGGCTCAAGATTTCGTCCCGTCTAAACCGGATATCCCGGAAGCCCGGGTGTCGGATTTATCAAGCTCGAGGACTCATCCCTTGCCAACCTGCCCGTGGTCCGAGAAGCTCGGAGATTTCGTCACCGTCCACCACCGTAGTAACCGGAAGACCGGCTTTTCGGACGTTACGTAGACCGTACCGCATACCCAATCGGGACAACGATCAAAGACTCAATCCCCTGCAACACACCACACGGTGAACACAAGACACAAGCCCATCAAACAGCGGGACACGCCTCTCTCTCGTCACCGACGTAAAGCAAACCCGTTCAGAGAGGCCGCGCCTAGTCGGGTGGGGGGGAGCACCCATCCTTCACCCTAGCCTAACCCTGACCGATCACCCTAGGGTGACCGGTCATCCGCCTAACCCACCCTCAGACAGCTGCTCCCCCTTATAGAGCAATATTTGATTTTTGTGCTCTGCCCACAGTAGACATTGAAAAGTGAGAATCACGATATGAAATTGGGGTGCCCCAAATGACCGATCACCCTAATGCCATGACCGATCACCTTCCCATGGCCACGCCCACGGCGCCCTGGGCTAGCCCAAGGTGCGCTCCCGGCATGCGCCCGGCTCGCCCACGGTCCCGATGCGGGCCGGGGCCCGGGTCCCGATTTACGCCCAAGCGCCCGCACCCGGGCCCGCGTCTTTCTATCATTAGATATGCACGCTTGGGACGCTCCTACTAGATCCGTAGGACCCACCTCCCGATGCGGGCCGGGGCCCGGGTCCCGATTTACGCCCAAGCGTCCCAAGTGCCCCAAGTGCCCGCACCCGCGCCTGCGTCTTTTGATCATTAGATG
>OY288242.1:44269987-44277487 GCA_958450325.1 Agrostemma githago
AGAGCTTATATGAAGCTTGGGAGCGGTTTAAGTCATTGGTTAGATCATGCCCTCACCATGGACTTTCACAATGGTTCTTGGTCCAACAATTTTGGAATGGTCTTTATGAGGACTCAAGAACTATACTTAATATGGGCTCCAATGGTAGGTTCACCGAGGTCGATGATGACCAAACTTGGGCGAGAATCGAAGAGATGGCGGTGCATAATTCGCAATACTCTAGGCCTAGGAAGGCAAACCGAGGAGGTAGGCATGAGGTTGATGCTATAACTCAATTAAGCATTGACCTTGGGGCTCAATTGAAGACACACATGGAATCCATTGACAAGAAGCTTCAAGGTCACCTCACCCAAGTCCAAAGCATCGGTTCCTCAAACCAAGCCTCAATTCATGAAGTGAACGCTTTGAGTTTTGCACCTCCTTTCCCTTATTATGGCATGTGTGATACTTGTGGAATCGTTGGTCATGACCTTATGCATTGTAGAGGGAGTATTGAGCAAGTGAATGCCTTTCAAGCATTCGAGCAAGGTAATTCCTATTCCAATCAATACCAAGCTTCCAATCAAGTCCCTCAACAACAAGCTTTTCAACACCAACAACAACATCGTCCTTATGTTCCACCTCCCTTAAGGGACAACAACCAAGGTTACCAAGGCAACTCAAGGCCTTTCAACAACTTCAAGCAAGGTAACCAAGGTTCATTCAACAACAATCAAGGGTTCCAACAAGGGAACTTCAACCAAGGCTATCAAAACCACAACCATGGCAACAACCAAGGCCTTAATCAAGGCAATTCTCATGGGTTCCAAGGGAACCGTCAACAACAAGCAAATCAAGGCAATCAACAACAAAGCAAGCCAAGGAGCCGGTCTCCTACTCATGACTATGGCATTCCTCTAGCCATCACCGATACTCCGCATAATCCACAATCCCCACCTCGAGATTTCAACATGCAAAAGCAATTGATGGAAATGCAAAGGAGTCAATTGGAAACGCAAAGGTCACAACAAGAAATCATAGCCCAAATCTTAAATGAAAACAAGGAGACAAGAACTCATTTGAAGATGATTGAGAATCAAGTTGCACAACTTGCATCGGGAAGTTCTTCAAGACAAAGAGGGCAATTACCTCCTCAAGGTGTAACTCCGACTTTTGAGCATGTCAATGCCATCACCACAAGGAGAGGTACATCTTATAACCCTCCCCCACACCCGAATGAGCAAGAGCCAACAAGAGAGGTTGTGCCTCCTATTCAAGAGAACTCAAGCAAGGAAGATCCAATGGAGGAGCAAGTCTTATGGGAGGTTGAGAAACCTCAACAAGACAAGCCTCCCCCACCTCAAGCTAAAGATAAGGGTAAAAAGAAAGTGTCATTTGAAGAGTCTACCCCGATTGAGCAAAACAAATACCAAGTCAAGTTGCCTTACCCATCAAGGCAAATGAAGACTAAGGTAGACTCTCAATATGACAAGTTCCTTAACATTGTGAAGAAGTTGGATGTTAGTGTCCCATTCACCGAATTACTTACCCAAATCCCGGCATATGGAAAATTCATGAGAGAAATCTTGGCTAGGAAGAGATCCGTCGACAAGGAAGAGACCATCGCGTTCACAAGGGTGGTGAGCGAGCTCATTCAAGGTTCTACGCTTCCAAAGTTGAAGGATCCGGGTAGGTTCTCGATCCCTTGCACCATAGGGCACTACAAGATCGAAAGAGCTTTATGTGATTTGGGTGCGAGTGTAAGCATCATTCCCTACTCCATTTGTTGCCGACTTGGGATGAAGGAGCTTAAAAGTACCTCTATCACGCTCCAAATGGCCGATAGTTCATTCAACCGACCATTAGGGATGCTAGAGGATGTGCCGGTAAGAATCGGTAAGTTCTTCATTCCGGTTGACTTCATCGTGCTCGATATGCGGGAAGATGAAATCACTCCCATTATTCTTGGGCGCCCATTTTTACATACCGCCGGTGCCATGATCGATGTGAAGAACGGTAGGATCACATTCGAGTTAGGCGAGGAGAAGCTAGTGTTTGACCTTCAAGGTAACACTTCGCCTACTAACGATGAGTCATGCAATATGATCCAAGCCAAGGAAAACATCGACCTAGGGGGAGAACCGGAACAAAGCTTGAAGAAGTACTCGTATGTACTTGAGGATGATGACTCCGATTTGGAGGAGGATGAGAGCCCATGCCATGGGTCCAATGACAAGTTGAAAAGCAAAGAGGATGAAGATGAGCCTCCCTTGGGGCCACATGAAGATAGATGGACGTTCGGGTATATACCGAAGGATCGAAAGTACAAGTTCAAGCCATTGAACTTAGTAGATCGGGATGCCCCGGGAACGTCGAGACAAGGTCATGAAGAACCTTGGTTTGTGGATGCTTATGTTACTAGCTTGATTGAAGAATTTGCTAGGGCCTTCGACTTGTTCCTTCGTGCCCTTGATGGAGATGGAACTAGTTTTGGGTGTTGAAAAAGAATTGAAGAAAGTACCACCTTGGTTTGACGGAGTTCCACAAGAACCGTCTCTTTGTATATATCTCTTTCCCTTTTAGTTTATTTGCTCTTGTGAAATTCTTGATTATTTGGATGATTGATTGATGAGCGTTGTGAGGGAGGAAATTTGATGCGTTATTTGAGTTTATTGTGATAGGTGTGAAGTGAAAATGCCTCCTAGGGAGGAACGGTCATTGTTGGGACTTGTATTGTATGAAGGGAAGTCGGTTTTTGAAGCTTGGAGCAAGCTTTTGGGAGTTCGAGATAGTGGCAAACCCCGGTCGGGATTTTTCTTTCCCGTTCGGGTTGGAGGTGCAAGTTAGACTGGCTACTGTGAGCCATTCCCGATCGGGATTTTTCTTTCCCGTTCGGGATGGTGGGGAATACCCGATCGGGATTTCTCCTTCCCGACCGGGAAGAGCCCCCTGTCCCCCGTTGGCTCTTTTCTTCATCTTTTGAGTCCACCCAACCCTTGTATACCCCCTCCCAACCTCCCTACATATCCTTACTCTCGCTATATGGACGTTGCACTTTATTTACACATTTTCACCTCACACTCTCTTCACTTAGAACCGACTTTCACATCAAAACCCGCCTCATTTTGCATTTGTGACCCAACCATGGAACCGGATCGCAATTGGAGAGGAATAACGACGACATGGACAAGCTAAGTTCCTATTTTGACTTATGAGACGATGGAGCGAGTGAGTTGGTAACCGTATGGTACGACAACTATCCTCTCTTTTCCGTTTTTATCGCTTGTCTTCTTGGTTTATTCCCCTTCCCTCTTATCATTTGTGTCATGGTGGCCTTCGAGGCCTTGGTGTGCTCGCTCCCGACTCTTGATGATGTGATTACATCGAGAGTCATTCTCAAAATCCAAATTTTACAAGTTTTTCACTTTTTCTTTTTGAGGATTTAGTCGGATTTAGGAGGAATCCGGGCTAGGTGACTTGATTACACCTAGTCCTCCCCTCCCATTTCCTTTTATTTCTTCTTTTTATTTCTTCCCCATCCATATCTTTTTCTTGTCTCGGCCCATGGTGACTTTACTACACCCCGGCCGGACGCCTTCTACCCTTTTCTCCACTTTACTTTTTGATTTTTAGCTTTATTTTCTTAGTTTATTTTCTTTTTCTTTTGTGCTCCATACACTACGGTCGAGCATGAGGACATGGCTCGACTTAAGTGTGGGGGAGTGATATTCTAGCATAGTTAGTTTTATTTTTGTAGTTTTTCGAAAAAAATCTTTAAAATCCATAAAAATTTGAAAATTTTTCATAAAAATCAAAAAGATTTTCCTTTTTGTGTGTTTTCCTTTTGTGTCTTTATGTCGTGTATTTGTTGTATTGTGTGTATTTTGCCTCCTCTTTCCTTATAGGTTGCTTAAATCACCGTTAACTTTGGAAGGTTTTCAAGACTCCCGGTAACATCTTTATCCCTTTTTCTTCTTTATCTCTTGTGGAGTTTGGAGGAGATTGTGATGTTGTGTGCTCGGGTGGAGCTTTGTAAAGTGTGGATGATTTGGTGGCTTGTTTGGATGATAGGGGTGGTGTTTGTGTTCTCTATGTGTTTGTTTTGTGTTGTTCTTGTTTCGTTGCTTTTGTTTCTTTTTATTTTGTTTTCGTTGAGTCTTTGTTTTGTGTTTTGTTGTGTGTCTTGTGTGTAAATCGTTTTCAAAAACTCGGTTTAGAGGCTAGTGTGTGAGTGTGCACTTTCCCTTCCTAGTAGTGTAAATCGAGTCTTGGACTTTAATCTAGTAGAATGACCCTAAATCAATGATTTCGTTGGTCTTTTACCTTGAGTCCACCTAGCTTACTAGGGATTTACTACGGGATTTGCATTTTGACCATTATGACCACCCACGGTGTGAAAAGGCCTTGGTTGCCGAATCCCGTCCCTTAGGTGACCATGTTTAGGATTGTTTAATTAGTCCAAGTTCTCCACTTTTTGTGGGTTTGAAGGGAAATCGCGACCCCCGACTCACCCATTTACCTACCTCCCACACATTTCCACACAATAAAATTGCAAATTGTTGATTCCTCTCTTTCTTGTCATACAAAGATATGCCAAAAAGCCAAATCTTGCCAAAAGGGCAAAGAAAAGAAAAGAAAGAAAAAAAAAATGAAAGAAAGAAAAGAATGAAGAAAAAGAAGAGGCACAAAAGCCAAAAAGAAAATAGAAAAGAAGAAAAAGAATTGGCATAGCAAAACAAAACAAAAATGCAAAAGAAAAGAGAAAATGCCAAAAGAAAATTATCTCACAAAAAGATCTTAACCTCACAAAAATAAGCCTTTTTCCGACTTTTACCGTGAAGAGCCTACCAAAGGACCGAGTCCCGAGGAAGGATGATAGCGGCATTAGTCGGTCTTCCCTCATTTTGCACGTTTTTCACTTTTTACTTGGACTAGTTAGGCGGTTTCGGACATGGGAAGACCCTCTTGGCTCACGCTAAAGGGGGCGGGGTCTCACTTACCTACAGTGTCGACTAGCACCGTGGTTCATCCTTTTTCCATCCCGCCGATCGTCCCGTAGTACGTTCTTAGAAGGTTAGGAGGAACCTAGGTAAGTTACCAACGTTTTTGTTGCTTTATCGTCATACTATTAGAGTTTAGTCCACCTCGGTTTGTATTGCTAGCTTGGGAACGTTGTCACTTACCTCGAGTCCTAAACCGGTGCTTCTTTCACCGCTTTTAGAGGGAAGCGGTATTTGTTTTTCTTTGGGTGCAACCGATTATGTGTTCGTCTGTGTGTTTGTTTGTTTTTGTGTTTTGTGTCCGGTTGCACCCACAGTTTTGTCGCAAGACCCGACTTGCCTTGCGGAGTGCACTTTTCCTCTAAGTGTACTCGCGTGAGTTGAAAGGGCGTAGGGTGCGCTAATACCCATTCGGCTAGTATAGTAGTTAGTATGTGCTTACTCGAGGGCGAGTAAGGGTTAAGTGTGGGGGAGTTGATTAGAGTGGTTTGTAGTGCCTATTTTGTAGTGTTTTGGTCCCATTTTCCTTGTAGAATCGCTCCTTGGGAGCGGTTTAGGGGCTTCTTATGCTTCCTTTAGTTCGTTTCAGGTTCCCGAGACCAATTTGGAAGAGTTGGAGCGATTCCGACTCTATACATACACATTTTGGAGCCAACGGAGTAAAGGAACGATGATTCGATGCCTTGGAATCGACTCCGAGACCTTGGGACCCAATCCCGAGCCTCCGAGACCCGTTCCCGAGTCCCGAGAATCGATGGGAAGCCCATGAGAAGCAAGGAGGGACCAAAAAGTTCATATTGGAGGCCTACAAGACCCATCCCGATCGGGAAGGCCTAAAACCCGATCGGGATGAAGTGCACAAAGGAGACGGTCACTGGAGAGAGTTCCCGACTGGGTCCCAGATTTCCCGATCGGGAAAGTGAGGTTTCCCGATCGGGATTGCCCATTCCCGATCGGGATTGTACCGCTGCTGCCCGCGTGGCTTATGTCTTCTCTTCCTTCCATTTGTAACCCTTTAAATACTTCCCTCTTGTATTGTTGATGGAGGAGACATTAGTTTAGCCTCTCTTAAGCCTCTCTACAACATATAAACCCTAGATTTAGTTCCTCATATTAGTTTGAATCTCTCATTAATCCTTAGTTAATCTTAGTTAATCCTAGTTAATTAGTGCTTGTATTAAGAAGATACTTGAAGACTTCTCCAAGATTGACAACCTTGGGATTATTTGGGTTTCTCTTTTATGCAAGATTTCATCTTTTCCTTCATCTAGTGTTGGTATAATCTTTCTTTTCTCTTGTTTATTGTTATTGAATCAAGTTTAAATCTTTACTTAGTGTTTGTTGTTATTGTTTATATGGTTCTTGATGATGAATGTTTGGATTGTGAAGTTGTTTTATCCTTTCATTGTTGTAGTTAGTTTGACCATGAGTGAGTAGTTTATTTGTGGGTTAGTAGGGGGATTAAGGGTAGATTATGGGTGATTAGGGTTTGATTGGGGGTAAAGGGTGATTCTTTATTGTTAGTCACATATTTGGCACACCATGTGTTTGTTGATATGCTTGTATGAGTTGTAGTGGCCATGCTTCTCATGCTAGTCTTCTTCTACCCATTGTATGCGTTGTGTGTGGGCATGTTGAGCATTGTCGTCGACATCGGTCTAAGTTGCTATCGCCCGGACCGAACCTAGCAATTAGGAGGCACCTACACCCTTAATCAACCCAAGTCACCTTACTACACTTATGAACCCGACCTAACCCACTACTTTCTTTCCATATTTGATCCATCTTGTTAGTTAGTCATCACTTCTTTAGTTTGATACTTGGTTCGATTCTTAGCATTGTTTTGCACTTCTCTTAGGTTTGCTAGTTGGTTTGTGTTTAGTTATTCTAGCTTAACCTCGTTTAGCCTAGTTGATTGTTAGTTTATTTCTTACTTCTCCTCTCATCAAAATTCATCTAGTATTAGTTCTTTGTGTTGTTTGGTAGCATAGTCTAGTTCTAGGCCGATTTAGTCTAAACCTTACAATACCGTCTCCGTGGACACGACCCGACTTACCCTAACTACCGTTAGGTGCTAGTTGGTTATTTAATTGGTGGCGGGATCCACGACAAATCCCACCATCATCAACGCGAACTGAAAGTCTTTCACCTTGAGCAACAACTCGTTATTAATGGGCGAGCATCGATCACCCACAAAGCACACACGGCATACCGGAGAGCAGTTAGGGACCTTTCCCCATTACACCACATCATTTTACGCGGGTGGATGGAGAACGGGCCTAACACAATTGTTCGCTAAACACCCCCGAGGGGACGCCTAGCGAAGCGACACAATTAGGGACCCTCACAATGCCGTAAAAGAAAGGGCACACAACGCAGCAAACCATGTTTGCACAAGGCCAACTACGCACATGAAGCACACCCTGAACTAGACGTCGGTCAACGGTTCACCACACAAGCAAAGAGCCCGCCAACCGAAGCAACCCGGACATCGCTCACGCAATTCGCAAAACGCTATGAA
>OY288242.1:44287487-44304987 GCA_958450325.1 Agrostemma githago
TCACCCTAATGCCATGACAGATCACCTTCCCATGGCCACGCCCACGGCGCCCTGGGCTAGCCCAAGGTGCGCTCCCGGGATGCGCCCGGCTCGCCCACGGTCCCGATGCGGGCCGGGGCCCGGGTCCCGATTTACGCCCAAGCGCCCGCACCCGGGCCCGCGTCTTTCTATCATTAGATATGCACGCTTGGGACGCTCCTACTAGATCCGTAGGACCCACCTCCCGATGCGGGCCGGGGCCTGGGTCCCGATTTACGCCCAAGCGTCCCAAGCGTCCCAAGTGCCCAAGTGCCCGCACCCGCGCCTGCGTCTTTTGATCATTAGATGCGCACATTGGGACGCTCCTACTAGATCCGTAGGACCCACCTAGGGCCCGCGACCGTCGACGGGGCCCACTGATCGCCGGCCCGGAAAGCGGTACCGCTCCCGGGCCTACCTTAGCCTGACCATGACCGATCACCCTAGGGTGACCGGTCACCCGCCTAACCCACCCTCAGGCAGCTGCTCCCCCTATAGAGCAATATTTGATTTTTGTGCTCTGCCCACAGTAGACATTGAAAAGTGAGAATCACGATATGAAATTGGGGTGCCCCAAATGACCGATCACCTTCCCATGGCCACGCCCATGGTGCCCTGGGCTAGCCCAAGGTGCGCGCCCGGCATGCGCACGGCTCGCCCACGGTCCCGATGCGGGCCGGGGCCCGGGTCCCGATTTACGCCCAAGCGTCCCAAGCGCCCCAAGTGCCCAAGTGCCCGCACCCGCGCCCGCGTCTTTTGATCATTAGATATGCACGCTTGGGACGCTCCTACCAGATCCGCGGGACCCAACTGGGGCCCGCCACCATCAACGGGGCCCACTGATCCCCGGCCCGGAAAGCGGTACCGCTCCCGGGCCTACCTTAGCCTGACCATGACCGATCACCCTAGGGTGACCGGTCACCCGCCTAACCCACCCTCAGGCAGCTGCTCCGCCTATAGAGCAATATTTGATTTTTGTGCTCTGCCCACAGTAGACATTGAAAAGTGAGAATCACGATATGAAATTGGGGTGCCCCAAATGACCGATCACCTTCCCATGGCCACGCCCATGGTGCCCTGGGCTAGCCCAAGGTGCGCGCCCGGCATGCGCACGGCTCGCCCACGGTCCCGATGCGGGCCGAGGCCCGGGTCCCAATTTACGCCCAAGCGTCCCAAGCGCCCCAAGTGCCCAAGTGCCCGCACCCGCGCCCGCGTCTTTTGATCATTAAATATGCACGCTTAGGACGCTCCTACCAGATCCGCGGGACCCAACTGGGGCCCGCCACCATCAACGGGGCCCACTGATCCCCGGCCCGGAAAGCGGTACCGCTCCCGGGCCTACCTTAGCCTGACCATGACCGATCACCCTAGGGTGACCGGTCACCCGCCTAACCCACCCTCAGGCAGCTGCTCCGCCTATAGAGCAATATTTGATTTTTGTGCTCTGCCCACAGTAGACATTGAAAAGTGAGAATCACGATATGAAATTGGGGTGCCCCAAATGACCGATCACCCGCCTGACCATGACCGATCACCTTCCCATGGCCACACCCACGGTGCCCTGGGCTAGCCCACGTTTCCAACTCATCCGATTGGGACGCCTGAGGTGTAACACCCCGTTATTTTCTGAGTCAATTATAAGGCGTTACTGGTCTACTTTTTTTAAATCGGGTTATTAAGTCGGGAAAAGTATTTTCGATGTCTTTATAAATTTATGTATTTTGGGTCGTCTTATAATAAATCGTTTTTGATTTTTCTTAAAGTGAAACGTTATTTTATAAACCGACTTGGTGTCGGATTGAAAATTGGGTCAAAATTCTCTACCTAACCCTACCACTAATTAACCTCTTCCTATATATATATACACATATACACCCCCAAACACTCATACCTCACATATACCCAAAAAAAACAGAATTGTGCGGCAGCCTTCAAGTAAGCGGTTTCTTTTCTTCCGTCATTACACAGTTCTCTCACCCGAGTCTTCAAGCCTTTCGCTTTCCGTCCTTATTGTGTACTCGAGTTCATCACTGCCTTTCTTTTCATTAAGGTAATTAAACATTCTTTGAGGTTTAAAGTTTTAAAGTTATAAATTATCGTATAGTAATCGTAGCCTTGTTATTTGGGCTCGAAAATTTTATAGCCTATGCAAATTATAGGAGATAACTGAAGTGACATACCTATTAACTTGGGATTTTGGATTTCTGGGTTCTAGTGATCTGTTTGGGTTGTTTCAGTTATTGATTTGTGGGTTTGAGGCAAGCTAAGTTGTGGGAACAGGGGTATCTTCTTTGTTGATATGTGCAGGGGTTGGAGAATTATGGGCGTGGGTTGGATATTTTGGCATAGAGTAGGTTGGTTGTTAGCCTTAAATAATTTGTTTTTACGTGAGTCTTGATTCCGGGTCGACCGTTAGTGAGTCTTAATGTGATAAAAGAAAATAGTTATCCAAAATCTTTAAGCGAGTACATGATTATTAAATCGAGCGATATTTCGGATTTGGTTGGGATTTACTCGTCTTGAGGTTGAGTGGTTTTGGTAGTATAGATGTGTATTATATAGACTAGACCGTTTTAATGATAATTAGTTATTGAATTATATTTTATTATTGTAGCTTGTGGGTTCGAGGAGAAAGAGTTCTTGGACTAATAATAGTTGAGTTTTGTCCGTCTTGAGAGGTAAGGACGTGTTACCCTTTTCACTTTTAAGTAAAGAGCATGTTCGGATCAAAATAAATTTTTATAACGGTTTTGTAAATTATTTCGTTGACCGTTAATATTTTTATAATACTCGTAATGTTTGGATATTCAACTTTGTGACACGACTCACATATTGGTACTATTTTGGTAAAAATTTTAGTAACTTATAACAGACTCTGGGAGTTCTGTTGGTCTAGACGGTTTTAAGGTGCGTCTAAGACGTTCCTGGGACCTTGTCCCGAAACTATTCTTGAGTGAGGATTGTCCGGCCCTCACTTGCTAGGGAGTTAGACTTTCTCCTTTGGCAGTTTCATCCTACTGGCTGTCCAAATGTGAGAGGTGCGCACTATTATGAGTCTAGCTAAGCACAGGTGGTTACCTCTAGACCGTGCAAGGGTAGGACCTTGACACACAGGTTGCGAAAAATATATATTTTGGATGGTCTGATTTTAACTATGATTTTTATGGTATTCTGTTATTTAAACGATGGTTTTAATTCTGATTTCAATTTATTATTATTATTATTATTGTTATTATTATTATTATTATTATTATTATTATTATTATTGCACGATTTATTATATTATTATATTTTTACTCAGCTTTGCTGACGTCCTTTTGTTTTGGGTCGTTCCCCCGCTGGAACCTGTACCTATTTGTGTTTTGGGTACAGCTGATAGGTACACGTGATTGCTGCATGGGTGCATTCTGGTATCGGGTTGTGCTGAGCGAGGAATGACTTTTTATTATTTACCAAACTATTTACATTATTATTGGATTTATTGGTTACTATTGTTTTAAACCGTTTTGGATTTTGTAAGACTTAAAGACTTCCGCTGCAACGTTTCTATTTTTATTAGCTATCAAATTTCTATTTTTATTCATTTATTATTTATCCTTTTCCTTGCACTTGGCTCGGTAAGCTAAGTGTGAAGTAACAGCTTTGAGTTTTCTGTTTTCGGTTTGTTATTTCGGTTGAGAAAATTTAGGGCTGTTACAGTTGGTATCAGAGCAATAGATTTTCCAAAATGTTTTGCAAAATTTGAAATGGTTTAAAAAAAAAAAAAAAACTTTACCTTTATATATATAAAAAAAACAGAGTGTTGGGTGGTTTGGGTGCATTGCATACGCATGATTTATATATTCATACTTGTATATACATGATAATATTTTATGTTATTACCTTTACCCTTACCTGTGAATGTTACTTAGGTTATAAATTGTGATATTATTTGTGATAGAATGCTCTTATGCTTGTACTTAATAGAACCTTGTTTATATCTATAGTAATCATGCCTCCACGAAGGGAAAACGAAAACAACAATACTGATATGGCTGCTATGGTGACGCAACTTATAGCTCAAAACACAGTTCTTGTCGAAGCCGTGCAACAAATGACTACGGTTGCGCGGAATATGAATGAGAGGGTTGAGAATGAAAACGATCCTACACCTACTGTGGTTGGGATGTCTGAAGCGGTACAGAAGAAGAGGCCGCCGTCTTTTACTGGGAAAGGGGATCCTACTGAGCTAGATAACTGGATTAGGGAGATAGAGAAAATATTCTTGGTTGTTGGGTGCCCACATGAATTCCAGGCTAGGATCGCTGTCTTTTATTTGAAGGAGGAAGCAGATATCTGGTGGCAGACTGTGAAAGATGATTTCATGAAACCTAAGAGGGTGAGAAATGCTAATGGTACCGTTATACTTCAGGATAAAGACTGGGATGATTTTAAAGATTTACTTGAGCAAGAATTTTTCCCCGACCATGTGAAGAACCAGAAACTGGCTGAATTTGGGGATCTAAAGCAGACAGATGAGATGAGTGTGAAGGATTTTTATAACAAATTCATCGAACTTAGCAGATTCGCTACGGAGTTGGTGCCGACTGAGCGAATTAAAGCGGCAAGGTTCGAGGATAAGTTAAATTGGAAGATTAAGGGTAGGTTTGCTGGGGAGACCTTCACTTCATTGAGGGATATTTATGCTAGAGCTGTGAACATTGAGAGGAGTAATCAGAAAATGGAGGCTGAGTTGGGATCTAGTGTGACCAGAAAGAGGGAGTATCAAGGGAGTCAATCTGACACCGCATCTAAAAGAGGAAATTTCCATAATAACAACAACCCTCAGAATAAGTCTCGATCTTTTGGCGGGAATGTGAAAGAAGAAGGGAATAACTGGAATGGTAAGAGTCAGGGGTCGGGCCAAGTCTTTACCAGACACTATTACTGCAAGATATGCAAGGGAGATCACCCAGGAGTTGACTGTCAGGGAAATAGGGTGACATGCCACTGGTGTGGAAAATTGGGACACCGTGAGTTTGAGTGTAATAATAAGAAGGCGGGAAGACCCCGTAGTGCACCATCTGCTAGTGTGAGTGTGAATCAGGGTAACCGATTCCAGGGTCAGGGAAGAACACAGAGTTATGGTGGATCTGCGTCTAACCACACTTATAAGAACCCAGCTCCAACTCAGGGCAACACTACCGCAGCTAGTAAGCCCGCAGGACAAGTGAATGGGGCACAGAGTACTAAGAAGCCCACTGGGAAGCTCTATGTCATGAATAGAGAAGAGGCGGAAAATACAGACATCGTTTCGGGTAACTTTCTTGTGAACTCTATTTCAGCTCATGTTCTGTTTGATTCTGGTGCATCTCACTCTTTTATTTCAACTAAGTTTGTGGATAAAATGAATGTTGAATCTAGTGAAATTGTGGATTATGATTTTGCCATGCCATCTGGGGACTTAGTGAACTGTAAAAGAATTTTTAAGGATGTGTCTGTGTTTATTGGTGATCATGATTTTAAGGCAAACCTGGTAGAATTTCCGTTACCTCACTTTGATGTGATTTTGGGGATGGATTGGCTCGGGTCTCACCGGGCTAACATTGATTGTGCACAGAGTAAAGTTTCCTTGAGAGGGCCTAAAAATGTGAGGGTATCTTATAGGGGTCATGTAAAGGGTCCTAGAGTGAAACTTATTTCTGCTATGAAAGTGAAAAAGCATTTATCTAGGGGAGCTGAGTTGATTTTATGTCATGTAAAAGATTTGAGGGTGGAATATCCTGACTTGAGTGAAGTTCCAGTAGTGAGTGAGTTTGTTGATGTGTTTCCTGAGGAAATACCGGGAATGCCTCCTGCTAGAGAAGTTGAGTTTAAAATCGACCTAGTGCCAGGAACAGGTCCAATTGCTAAATCACCATATCGAATGGCACCGTTAGAAATGCAAGAACTTAAGAAACAATTAGATGAATTGATGGAGAAAGGGTATATTAGACCTAGTGTGTCGCCTTGGGGTGCCCCTGTTTTATTTGTGAAGAAGAAGGATGGAACTTTGAGGTTGTGTATTGATTATCGGGAATTGAACCAAGTTACTATCAAGAATAGGTATCCTTTACCTAGGATTGATGATTTGTTTGATCAGTTGAAGGGAGCTTCTGTTTTCTCTAAAATAGACTTGCGATCTGGGTACCATCAGTTGAAGATAGCACCTGAGGATGTCCCTAAGACTGCATTTTCCACTAGATATGGTCATTATGAGTTTACTGTGATGCCTTTTGGGTTGACTAATGCACCTGCTGTGTTTATGGACTTGATGAACCGAACTTTTAGGACTTACCTGGATAAATTTGTTGTGGTGTTTATTGATGACATACTGATTTATTCGAGGAGTGAGGATGAGCATGAGGAACATTTACGCATTGCTTTGGGTATCTTGAGAGAAAAACAGTTGTATGCCAAATTTTCGAAATGTGAGTTCTGGCTGGATCAAGTAGCTTTTCTGGGGCATATTATATCTAAGGATGGGGTATCAGTGGATCCTGCTAAGATTAAAGCTGTTAAGGAGTGGCCTAGACCGAAATCTGTGACTGAAATTCGTAGCTTTTTGGGTTTAGCTGGTTACTACAGGAGATTTGTGAAAGATTTTTCTAAAATAGCTAGACCAATGACTACACTGATGAGGAAAGCCACAAAATTTCATTGGGATGAGGGATGTGAGGAGTCGTTTCAGATTTTGAAGAAGAAGTTGACCACTGCTCCGGTGTTAGCTTTACCGGATGGGAATGAAGCTTATGAAGTCTATACTGATGCATCTAAGAATGGGTTAGGTTGTGTTCTTATGCAGAATAGAAGAGTGATTGCCTATGCTTCTAGGCAGTTGAAACCTTATGAAGAAAATTATCCCACTCATGATTTAGAATTAGCAGCCGTAGTCTTTGCCTTGAAGATTTGGAGACATTATTTATTTGGTGTACCCTTTAAGGTTTTCTCTGATCACAAAAGCTTAAAATATATATTCACTCAAAAGGAGCTTAATATGAGACAGAGAAGGTGGTTAGAGTTGATTAAGGACTACGAGGTCGAGATCCAGTATCATGAAGGAAAGGCTAATGTGGTGGCCGATGCCTTAAGTAGGAAATCTCTCCATACGATACAATTAGTGATGAACCGCGATAAGCTAAGGGAAGAATTTGTGAACTTTGCGATCCAAATGGCGAAGCCAGGAACCCCATCTAATGTGTTATCTGTTGAGAGCGATTTGATAGGGGAGATTAGAGAATTGCAGGTTGGTGATAAGTATTTGCAGGATAAGTTAGTGAATGAGCCTACTTTGTTCCGGCGCGACGAGAGTGGATTGATTAAGGTTCATGATAGAGTTTGTGTGCCTAACAACTGGGAGATAAAGGAAAGAATCATGACTGAAGCTCATGCAACACCGTATTCTGTTCACCCCGGAGGTGATAAAATGTATGCGGACTTGAAGTTAGCATTTTGGTGGTCCGGTATGAAGAAACATATTGCAGATTTTGTGTCTCGATGCTTGATATGTCAGAAGGTTAAGAGTGAACACAGGAGACCTCAAGGGAAGTTGCAACCTTTAGAAGTTCCCGAGTGGAAGTGGAGTTCAATCTCCATGGATTTTGTAGCTGGTTTGCCAAGGTCACAGAGAGGTAATAATATGATTTGGGTGATAATTGATAGGCTGACTAAGTGTGCACATTTTATTCCGATGAAAGATACTTGGAAGAAGAAGCAGCTTGCGGATGCTTATATACATCATGTGGTAAGACTTCATGGAGTTCCTAAGGATATTGTGTCAGATAGGGATGCCAGATTTGTTTCAATATTTTGGGAGAAACTTCAGACAGCTTTGGGAACCAAACTTAATATGAGCACAGCATTTCATCCAGCTACCGATGGTCAGACTGAAAGAACAAATCAAATACTTGAGGATATGTTACGAGCTTGTATCTTACAATTTCAGGGAGGCTGGGAGGATAAGTTAGATCTGATTGAGTTCTCTTATAATAACAGTTATCAGGCTACGATTCAGATGGCACCGTTTGAGGCATTGTACGGACGCAAGTGTAGGAGTCCGATATGTTGGGGTGATATTAGTGAGCATGTGATTCTAGGGCCTGAGATGATCACTGAAATGGTTGGGAGTGTCAGGATTATACAGGACAGGATGAAGGCAGCTCAAGACCGTCAGAAGAGCTATGCTGATAAGACTCGTAGGCACGTGGAATTTGAGGTTGGTGACAAAGTTCTTTTGCGTGTCTCGCCTACTAAAGGAGTAATGCGGTTCGGTAAGAAGGGCAAATTGAGCCCAAAGTTTATTGGTCCGTATGAAATCTTGGAGCGTGTTGGCGAGGTGGCTTATCGACTTGATTTACCAGCTGATCTAGAACGAGTGCATAATGTATTCCATGTTTCCCAGCTAAGGAAGTACATTAGTGATCCATCACATGTGTTAGACCCGGAGACTATTGAGCTTGATGAGACTATGACTTACGAGGAGACTCCTGTTCAGATTTTGGATAGTAAGGTGCGTAAAACCCGTAGAACTGAGACAAGAATGGTCAAAGTTTTGTGGAATAATAACAATGTGGAGGAGGCTACTTGGGAAGTTGAGTCAGCCATGAAAGAAAAATACCCTCATCTTTTTGCCTAAGGTAAATTTTCGTGCTTCGTGGACGAAACTTTATTTTAAGGGGGATAGAAATTATGCATGACTACTTTATTTGCTACGTACTTTATTTTTTGTTGGATTAATCTTTGTTGTGTGGTTTCATATTATTGCGTGTTGGTTACAAATATGAATTTATTGGTTGTTGTTGGTTATTGTTGGATTGGTTTTTCCATTGGTTATTTTTGGTTATGATTTGATATTGGTTTTGATAATTCTTGAAATAATTGTTTATTTATATTGGTGGTTTACTTGTGAAATTTCAAAACTTTGAAAAAAAAAAATATTTAATTATTATTTACCCGGCATGCTCTTAGCTTTCTAAGTGACATTTTTGAGGATTGTGAGAATTTTGTAGGTTAGAACTCTAGCACTATCTTGTGGAAATAGATGATCTTACCTTGTGGAATTAGGAGTGGTGAAGTTGTGTTACTTTGAATTTGAGGAATTAGATCTTTTTAGATTTTTGGAGAATTTAGAAATGTAAATTATCTTGAGCTTGTGCTTGTTTTGGTGGAATTTGGAGATAGGGAGTAAACATTTTATTTTGGATATATATGAGAAACTTTGGCGAATTTTGGATATATGGAGTGAACGGTCATTTTCGGATACATATGAGTAATGTGAGACTTTATTTTGAGGACGAGTTTAAACTTCGAGGACGAAGTTTTGTTTTAAGGAGGGAAGTCTGTAACACCCCGTTATTTTCTGAGTCAATTATAAGGCGTTACTGGTCTACTTTTTTTAAATCGGGTTATTAAGTCGGGAAAAGTATTTTCGATGTCTTTATAAATTTATGTATTTTGGGTCGTCTTATAATAAATCGTTTTTGATTTTTCTTAAAGTGAAACGTTATTTTATAAACCGACTTGGTGTCGGATTGAAAATTGGGTCAAAATTCTCTACCTAACCCTACCACTAATTAACCTCTTCCTATATATATATACACATATACACCCCCAAACACTCATACCTCACATATACCCAAAAAAAACAGAATTGTGCGGCAGCCTTCAAGTAAGCGGTTTCTTTTCTTCCGTCATTACACAGTTCTCTCACCCGAGTCTTCAAGCCTTTCGCTTTCCGTCCTTATTGTGTACTCGAGTTCATCACTGCCTTTCTTTTCATTAAGGTAATTAAACATTCTTTGAGGTTTAAAGTTTTAAAGTTATAAATTATCGTATAGTAATCGTAGCCTTGTTATTTGGGCTCGAAAATTTTATAGCCTATGCAAATTATAGGAGATAACTGAAGTGACATACCTATTAACTTGGGATTTTGGATTTCTGGGTTCTAGTGATCTGTTTGGGTTGTTTCAGTTATTGATTTGTGGGTTTGAGGCAAGCTAAGTTGTGGGAACAGGGGTATCTTCTTTGTTGATATGTGCAGGGGTTGGAGAATTATGGGCGTGGGTTGGATATTTTGGCATAGAGTAGGTTGGTTGTTAGCCTTAAATAATTTGTTTTTACGTGAGTCTTGATTCCGGGTCGACCGTTAGTGAGTCTTAATGTGATAAAAGAAAATAGTTATCCAAAATCTTTAAGCGAGTACATGATTATTAAATCGAGCGATATTTCGGATTTGGTTGGGATTTACTCGTCTTGAGGTTGAGTGGTTTTGGTAGTATAGATGTGTATTATATAGACTAGACCGTTTTAATGATAATTAGTTATTGAATTATATTTTATTATTGTAGCTTGTGGGTTCGAGGAGAAAGAGTTCTTGGACTAATAATAGTTGAGTTTTGTCCGTCTTGAGAGGTAAGGACGTGTTACCCTTTTCACTTTTAAGTAAAGAGCATGTTCGGATCAAAATAAATTTTTATAACGGTTTTGTAAATTATTTCGTTGACCGTTAATATTTTTATAATACTCGTAATGTTTGGATATTCAACTTTGTGACACGACTCACATATTGGTACTATTTTGGTAAAAATTTTAGTAACTTATAACAGACTCTGGGAGTTCTGTTGGTCTAGACGGTTTTAAGGTGCGTCTAAGACGTTCCTGGGACCTTGTCCCGAAACTATTCTTGAGTGAGGATTGTCCGGCCCTCACTTGCTAGGGAGTTAGACTTTCTCCTTTGGCAGTTTCATCCTACTGGCTGTCCAAATGTGAGAGGTGCGCACTATTATGAGTCTAGCTAAGCACAGGTGGTTACCTCTAGACCGTGCAAGGGTAGGACCTTGACACACAGGTTGCGAAAAATATATATTTTGGATGGTCTGATTTTAACTATGATTTTTATGGTATTCTGTTATTTAAACGATGGTTTTAATTCTGATTTCAATTTATTATTATTATTATTATTGTTATTATTATTATTATTATTATTATTATTATTATTGCACGATTTATTATATTATTATATTTTTACTCAGCTTTGCTGACGTCCTTTTGTTTTGGGTCGTTCCCCCGCTGGAACCTGTACCTATTTGTGTTTTGGGTACAGCTGATAGGTACACGTGATTGCTGCATGGGTGCATTCTGGTATCGGGTTGTGCTGAGCGAGGAATGACTTTTTATTATTTACCAAACTATTTACATTATTATTGGATTTATTGGTTACTATTGTTTTAAACCGTTTTGGATTTTGTAAGACTTAAAGACTTCCGCTGCAACGTTTCTATTTTTATTAGCTATCAAATTTCTATTTTTATTCATTTATTATTTATCCTTTTCCTTGCACTTGGCTCGGTAAGCTAAGTGTGAAGTAACAGCTTTGAGTTTTCTGTTTTCGGTTTGTTATTTCGGTTGAGAAAATTTAGGGCTGTTACAGTTGGTATCAGAGCAATAGATTTTCCAAAATGTTTTGCAAAATTTGAAATGGTTTAAAAAAAAAAAAAACTTTACCTTTATATATATAAAAAAAACAGAGTGTTGGGTGGTTTGGGTGCATTGCATACGCATGATTTATATATTCATACTTGTATATACATGATAATATTTTATGTTATTACCTTTACCCTTACCTGTGAATGTTACTTAGGTTATAAATTGTGATATTATTTGTGATAGAATGCTCTTATGCTTGTACTTAATAGAACCTTGTTTATATCTATAGTAATCATGCCTCCACGAAGGGAAAACGAAAACAACAATACTGATATGGCTGCTATGGTGACGCAACTTATAGCTCAAAACACAGTTCTTGTCGAAGCCGTGCAACAAATGACTACGGTTGCGCGGAATATGAATGAGAGGGTTGAGAATGAAAACGATCCTACACCTACTGTGGTTGGGATGTCTGAAGCGGTACAGAAGAAGAGGCCGCCGTCTTTTACTGGGAAAGGGGATCCTACTGAGCTAGATAACTGGATTAGGGAGATAGAGAAAATATTCTTGGTTGTTGGGTGCCCACATGAATTCCAGGCTAGGATCGCTGTCTTTTATTTGAAGGAGGAAGCAGATATCTGGTGGCAGACTGTGAAAGATGATTTCATGAAACCTAAGAGGGTGAGAAATGCTAATGGTACCGTTATACTTCAGGATAAAGACTGGGATGATTTTAAAGATTTACTTGAGCAAGAATTTTTCCCCGACCATGTGAAGAACCAGAAACTGGCTGAATTTGGGGATCTAAAGCAGACAGATGAGATGAGTGTGAAGGATTTTTATAACAAATTCATCGAACTTAGCAGATTCGCTACGGAGTTGGTGCCGACTGAGCGAATTAAAGCGGCAAGGTTCGAGGATAAGTTAAATTGGAAGATTAAGGGTAGGTTTGCTGGGGAGACCTTCACTTCATTGAGGGATATTTATGCTAGAGCTGTGAACATTGAGAGGAGTAATCAGAAAATGGAGGCTGAGTTGGGATCTAGTGTGACCAGAAAGAGGGAGTATCAAGGGAGTCAATCTGACACCGCATCTAAAAGAGGAAATTTCCATAATAACAACAACCCTCAGAATAAGTCTCGATCTTTTGGCGGGAATGTGAAAGAAGAAGGGAATAACTGGAATGGTAAGAGTCAGGGGTCGGGCCAAGTCTTTACCAGACACTATTACTGCAAGATATGCAAGGGAGATCACCCAGGAGTTGACTGTCAGGGAAATAGGGTGACATGCCACTGGTGTGGAAAATTGGGACACCGTGAGTTTGAGTGTAATAATAAGAAGGCGGGAAGACCCCGTAGTGCACCATCTGCTAGTGTGAGTGTGAATCAG
This sequence comes from Agrostemma githago, assembly GCA_958450325.1. NCBI lineage: Eukaryota > Viridiplantae > Streptophyta > Magnoliopsida > Caryophyllales > Caryophyllaceae > Agrostemma > Agrostemma githago. Next base: position 44,300,337 of record OY288242.1, read on the forward strand.
GGTAACCGATTCCAGGGTCAGGGAAGAACACAGAGTTATGGTGGATCTGCGTCTAACCACACTTATAAGAACCCAGCTCCAACTCAGGGCAACACTACCGCAGCTAGTAAGCCCGCAGGACAAGTGAATGGGGCACAGAGTACTAAGAAGCCCACTGGGAAGCTCTATGTCATGAATAGAGAAGAGGCGGAAAATACAGACATCGTTTCGGGTAACTTTCTTGTGAACTCTATTTCAGCTCATGTTCTGTTTGATTCTGGTGCATCTCACTCTTTTATTTCAACTAAGTTTGTGGATAAAATGAATGTTGAATCTAGTGAAATTGTGGATTATGATTTTGCCATGCCATCTGGGGACTTAGTGAACTGTAAAAGAATTTTTAAGGATGTGTCTGTGTTTATTGGTGATCATGATTTTAAGGCAAACCTGGTAGAATTTCCGTTACCTCACTTTGATGTGATTTTGGGGATGGATTGGCTCGGGTCTCACCGGGCTAACATTGATTGTGCACAGAGTAAAGTTTCCTTGAGAGGGCCTAAAAATGTGAGGGTATCTTATAGGGGTCATGTAAAGGGTCCTAGAGTGAAACTTATTTCTGCTATGAAAGTGAAAAAGCATTTATCTAGGGGAGCTGAGTTGATTTTATGTCATGTAAAAGATTTGAGGGTGGAATATCCTGACTTGAGTGAAGTTCCAGTAGTGAGTGAGTTTGTTGATGTGTTTCCTGAGGAAATACCGGGAATGCCTCCTGCTAGAGAAGTTGAGTTTAAAATCGACCTAGTGCCAGGAACAGGTCCAATTGCTAAATCACCATATCGAATGGCACCGTTAGAAATGCAAGAACTTAAGAAACAATTAGATGAATTGATGGAGAAAGGGTATATTAGACCTAGTGTGTCGCCTTGGGGTGCCCCTGTTTTATTTGTGAAGAAGAAGGATGGAACTTTGAGGTTGTGTATTGATTATCGGGAATTGAACCAAGTTACTATCAAGAATAGGTATCCTTTACCTAGGATTGATGATTTGTTTGATCAGTTGAAGGGAGCTTCTGTTTTCTCTAAAATAGACTTGCGATCTGGGTACCATCAGTTGAAGATAGCACCTGAGGATGTCCCTAAGACTGCATTTTCCACTAGATATGGTCATTATGAGTTTACTGTGATGCCTTTTGGGTTGACTAATGCACCTGCTGTGTTTATGGACTTGATGAACCGAACTTTTAGGACTTACCTGGATAAATTTGTTGTGGTGTTTATTGATGACATACTGATTTATTCGAGGAGTGAGGATGAGCATGAGGAACATTTACGCATTGCTTTGGGTATCTTGAGAGAAAAACAGTTGTATGCCAAATTTTCGAAATGTGAGTTCTGGCTGGATCAAGTAGATTTTCTGGGGCATATTATATCTAAGGATGGGGTATCAGTGGATCCTGCTAAGATTAAAGCTGTTAAGGAGTGGCCTAGACCGAAATCTGTGACTGAAATTCGTAGCTTTTTGGGTTTAGCTGGTTACTACAGGAGATTTGTGAAAGATTTTTCTAAAATAGCTAGACCAATGACTACACTGATGAGGAAAGCCACAAAATTTCATTGGGATGAGGGATGTGAGGAGTCGTTTCAGATTTTGAAGAAGAAGTTGACCACTGCTCCGGTGTTAGCTTTACCGGATGGGAATGAAGCTTATGAAGTCTATACTGATGCATCTAAGAATGGGTTAGGTTGTGTTCTTATGCAGAATAGAAGAGTGATTGCCTATGCTTCTAGGCAGTTGAAACCTTATGAAGAAAATTATCCCACTCATGATTTAGAATTAGCAGCCGTAGTCTTTGCCTTGAAGATTTGGAGACATTATTTATTTGGTGTACCCTTTAAGGTTTTCTCTGATCACAAAAGCTTAAAATATATATTCACTCAAAAGGAGCTTAATATGAGACAGAGAAGGTGGTTAGAGTTGATTAAGGACTACGAGGTCGAGATCCAGTATCATGAAGGAAAGGCTAATGTGGTGGCCGATGCCTTAAGTAGGAAATCTCTCCATACGATACAATTAGTGATGAACCGCGATAAGCTAAGGGAAGAATTTGTGAACTTTGCGATCCAAATGGCGAAGCCAGGAACCCCATCTAATGTGTTATCTGTTGAGAGCGATTTGATAGGGGAGATTAGAGAATTGCAGGTTGGTGATAAGTATTTGCAGGATAAGTTAGTGAATGAGCCTACTTTGTTCCGGCGCGACGAGAGTGGATTGATTAAGGTTCATGATAGAGTTTGTGTGCCTAACAACTGGGAGATAAAGGAAAGAATCATGACTGAAGCTCATGCAACACCGTATTCTGTTCACCCCGGAGGTGATAAAATGTATGCGGACTTGAAGTTAGCATTTTGGTGGTCCGGTATGAAGAAACATATTGCAGATTTTGTGTCTCGATGCTTGATATGTCAGAAGGTTAAGAGTGAACACAGGAGACCTCAAGGGAAGTTGCAACCTTTAGAAGTTCCCGAGTGGAAGTGGAGTTCAATCTCCATGGATTTTGTAGCTGGTTTGCCAAGGTCACAGAGAGGTAATAATATGATTTGGGTGATAATTGATAGGCTGACTAAGTGTGCACATTTTATTCCGATGAAAGATACTTGGAAGAAGAAGCAGCTTGCGGATGCTTATATACATCATGTGGTAAGACTTCATGGAGTTCCTAAGGATATTGTGTCAGATAGGGATGCCAGATTTGTTTCAATATTTTGGGAGAAACTTCAGACAGCTTTGGGAACCAAACTTAATATGAGCACAGCATTTCATCCAGCTACCGATGGTCAGACTGAAAGAACAAATCAAATACTTGAGGATATGTTACGAGCTTGTATCTTACAATTTCAGGGAGGCTGGGAGGATAAGTTAGATCTGATTGAGTTCTCTTATAATAACAGTTATCAGGCTACGATTCAGATGGCACCGTTTGAGGCATTGTACGGACGCAAGTGTAGGAGTCCGATATGTTGGGGTGATATTAGTGAGCATGTGATTCTAGGGCCTGAGATGATCACTGAAATGGTTGGGAGTGTCAGGATTATACAGGACAGGATGAAGGCAGCTCAAGACCGTCAGAAGAGCTATGCTGATAAGACTCGTAGGCACGTGGAATTTGAGGTTGGTGACAAAGTTCTTTTGCGTGTCTCGCCTACTAAAGGAGTAATGCGGTTCGGTAAGAAGGGCAAATTGAGCCCAAAGTTTATTGGTCCGTATGAAATCTTGGAGCGTGTTGGCGAGGTGGCTTATCGACTTGATTTACCAGCTGATCTAGAACGAGTGCATAATGTATTCCATGTTTCCCAGCTAAGGAAGTACATTAGTGATCCATCACATGTGTTAGACCCGGAGACTATTGAGCTTGATGAGACTATGACTTACGAGGAGACTCCTGTTCAGATTTTGGATAGTAAGGTGCGTAAAACCCGTAGAACTGAGACAAGAATGGTCAAAGTTTTGTGGAATAATAACAATGTGGAGGAGGCTACTTGGGAAGTTGAGTCAGCCATGAAAGAAAAATACCCTCATCTTTTTGCCTAAGGTAAATTTTCGTGCTTCGTGGACGAAACTTTATTTTAAGGGGGATAGAAATTATGCATGACTACTTTATTTGCTACGTACTTTATTTTTTGTTGGATTAATCTTTGTTGTGTGGTTTCATATTATTGCGTGTTGGTTACAAATATGAATTTATTGGTTGTTGTTGGTTATTGTTGGATTGGTTTTTCCATTGGTTATTTTTGGTTATGATTTGATATTGGTTTTGATAATTCTTGAAATAATTGTTTATTTATATTGGTGGTTTACTTGTGAAATTTCAAAACTTTGAAAAAAAAAAATATTTAATTATTATTTACCCGGCATGCTCTTAGCTTTCTAAGTGACATTTTTGAGGATTGTGAGAATTTTGTAGGTTAGAACTCTAGCACTATCTTGTGGAAATAGATGATCTTACCTTGTGGAATTAGGAGTGGTGAAGTTGTGTTACTTTGAATTTGAGGAATTAGATCTTTTTAGATTTTTGGAGAATTTAGAAATGTAAATTATCTTGAGCTTGTGCTTGTTTTGGTGGAATTTGGAGATAGGGAGTAAACATTTTATTTTGGATATATATGAGAAACTTTGGCGAATTTTGGATATATGGAGTGAACGGTCATTTTCGGATACATATGAGTAATGTGAGACTTTATTTTGAGGACGAGTTTAAACTTCGAGGACGAAGTTTTGTTTTAAGGAGGGAAGTCTGTAACACCCCGTTATTTTCTGAGTCAATTATAAGGCGTTACTGGTCTACTTTTTTTAAATCGGGTTATTAAGTCGGGAAAAGTATTTTCGATGTCTTTATAAATTTATGTATTTTGGGTCGTCTTATAATAAATCGTTTTTGATTTTTCTTAAAGTGAAACGTTATTTTATAAACCGACTTGGTGTCGGATTGAAAATTGGGTCAAAATTCTCTACCTAACCCTACCACTAATTAACCTCTTCCTATATATATATACACATATACACCCCCAAACACTCATACCTCACATATACCCAAAAAAAACAGAATTGTGCGGCAGCCTTCAAGTAAGCGGTTTCTTTTCTTCCGTCATTACACAGTTCTCTCACCCGAGTCTTC
>OY288242.1:44356033-44361033 GCA_958450325.1 Agrostemma githago
GACCGATCACCCTAATGCCATGACCGATCACCTTCCCATGGCCACGCCCACGGCACCCTGGGCTAGCCCAAGGTGCGCTCCCGGCATGCGCCCGTGTAGACACCCGCATTTTGCCTGCTAGTGTCTATAGCAGTTCCCGACAAACACCCGATGATGATCGGACGTCAACGTGACTTAATATGCTCGAATACGGACTCGGAATCAATAGTATCCGACGTGGGCATTTAGCGGAGTGCAAATCTCTCAAAACCGACCTCAAATCCAGGCCCAGTGGGTCGTTCCGAGTCAAATGAGACTAATTTGGGCCAAAACCAACACCAAAAATAAATCCCGTCTTTTGGCGACCGGGTCAAAACCCGGTCAAAGACGAACCCGTCACAAAAACCAGCCTAAGTGCATCTTCTAGAAGCTGGCGCCAAGTCTAAATTCAAATAAAATCAATCCAAACAACAATATCAATTCCTTCCTAAAATAGCTCGATTTGCTTGATCCACTCGATCGAGTGGATTGACCCACTCGGTCGAGTGGAGCGTCAAAAACCGGACCAGATTCATTTCTGAAGGCACTCGACCGAGTGCACTAGGGCACTCGATCGAGTGACCCTAGATCGTGGGGTTTCTCCTATAAATACCCCCTTAACCCCATTCATTTCAAGAGGCTTTTCCCATGCATTCTTAGTCTACACTTTCTACCCTAATCCTACCATACTACACTACACATTACCACCTTTCAATCTTCCACATTCATACACATTCATTTATACACAATCAACACATACACATTCAAAACTCGAGATCAAAACTCACCAAAGACCCGAGAGCATCCTCTCCCTAACCAAACACACCCTAACTCACCCTACATATCTCGACACTCCCGCGCACACGCCGCTACTACGAGTTCGTTTCCGAGGCCATTAAGCATGTAGGTTGAGGGTGTAATTCAATCCCGACATCTCCTTTCTCTTTTTCGATTATATATGTATTATTATTATTATTATTATTATTATTATTATTATTATTACTATTATTATTATTATTATTATTATTACTAACTACTAACTACTAAGACTAACATTTCATTTTCGTTACTAACATTTTAATTTTGCAATCTAACATTTTATTTTATGTCAACTAACATCTAACATTTACTTATCGTATTCTAACTTCTAACATTTAATTATCGTCATTTACATTTTGTTATAATATTAATACCGCGTATAATTATTTAACAAAACTATTTTAAAAACGATCCGAGCAACGTCCGTTGAGGCTAAATTAATGATCGCAGGCCTTAAGGCCAAATTACGATATTAAAATGCCGAGGACTTAAGTTTGCAACGACGGTCGAATTTTTGGGTCGAATATGTTTAATTACGAATTCCGCCTAAAGTCTATTTAATCCCTTTACAAGTCGTATTGGAGGTGGCGCCCTTCGAGGTGCGCCGCCCTAAACACTTAAGGGCGTAATAGATCGTGGAGATTCGTCGTTAAATATGTCCGACCACATTTCTTTCAAAATATTATTCTAAAGAATCATCGACAAATCGGATTAGGACGAAACCCATTGACGCCGAATTAATTGTCACACGATCCGAAAGGATTGATTACGACATTATGACGCGGAGGGAATCGATATTTGTTCTAGCCCGATCAAACTCGATTTTGCAAATTCGCTCTAAATACTAGATGTCGGTTCTATAACCGAATGTCGAGTATGACGAGCCATCGAGATTTAAACTAATATAAATTGGACAATATTTATATTTAGCCTAATTGCATCTCGATTCAAAAACATAAAAGCTATAAAATGGGTCGTTTTAAAACACTAATTAAACACCCGTACAGAAGGCACTCGATCGAGTGCACAAGCCCACTCGATCGAGTAGCACACCAAAAACTGGACAGTAGCTACCTTAAAGGCGCACTCGACCGAGTCCATGCCATGACTCGATCGAGTGGGTCCTGTAGCCCAGTAATCCGAGAGCTTTAATGCAACATTCGAGCCTCGTCATTTTTTACGACTTTTAGTCGACACGTGTAAACTCAATCACCTGATCCTATTTTTCAAAACTCATGCATATCATGTCACTTAAAACGACTTTGATCGACGGTCTCGCACTATTAATTTTATGTCGACGACTCTTTAGTCGTATCCGACACATAATTAATTTAGACTCCATTTCTCGAGGTGATAAGTCGGGACAAGGCATCGAGGTTCGAGATCGGGTTAGCACCACACCTAGGTCTCGAACCTCCGTCCTTCGATTAATATGCAATATAATGCGTAATTAATTAAAGTTTGTCCGTCTAACTAATTCACGATCTAGTGTGCGGTTATTGTATACGGGTCTTTGTCGAGTCGTGTATTTATTTATCGCTCTTCTTATTCAATTCAATTATTCTATTTTATTGCTCGTTGTATTGTGAATTCCGGGTTGTATTCCGCCCGTGTAATTTGTAATTACTTACGAGTTTTCTATTCTTGATGTTTGCCATTTATTGCCTTAAATGAACATCACATGCTAAATCACTTTGACGTGAATCAAGATGCATTAAATGACGTAGTTAACCAATAACTCGCATGCTTAGCCCGAAAACGCTGTTTGCATATCATTTAATCGTTTTACTAGCGCGCTCACACGAACACGAACGATGTCTTAGTAGAGGCCGCCATGTGCGGGCGGGGTTGGGTGTCCTTAGTGGGCTTCCCAACACATACCCTCACCCCTTACTCAGAACCTTGGGTTTCCGGATGCCCGAAACCCTTGGCGCACGAGAGTCATTCTATACACGAAAGCCGGTTTATACGGAATCGGTATTGCAATGCAAAGGGACGAGCCCAATGACTCTGAAATCGAAGTGGGCTTACTTTGTGTATAGCCCATGACGACATAGAGTGGGCTCGTATGGTTCCGAATAACCACAAAATTCGGTGGCGACTCCATTTTGACTTAAATTTCGAACCCGAGAGCAATCTCACCACGAGATTCATTCGCCTACCCAAACCCGCGCGTGGCCGCGTCGGGGTGGACCTACGTCATGTCCACAATTTGGCGACTCCGCTGGGGATACCTGATGTACCACATGTCATCGGGGTTCCTAGGGTGAGACTCGAAGAGAAATCGTTCGTATATTAGTGTGCGCGCATTAGTTTAATGGTTCATGCATAACCCAAATTTTGCCCGGGCCGGTTACTTGTGACCGACGTCCCACTATACCACGGTGCATTCCTACATGGGTGCGCTAAAGACTTCGATGGCGGAACTCACCGGGGTTTTACGGCAGGTCCTAGTTCCAAATCGGCTAGGAAGTCCGTCCCGTTTCGTGAGAATGCTATCGTCGTTGGTATAGACCCTATTTTGACCGACCGAGACTTAGTGTAAAGCATACATAAGCGTCGTTGTAATGCTTGTTTGACTACGTGCTACTTGGTTTCCGTGTCAATTTTTCAAAAAACCGTCATTTCAAAAAATGCATCTTTCCAAAATACCAAATTTTGAAAAACCCGAAATACTGTCCGTTTCGGGACCCATCTTTCAAAAATATCCAATTTCAAAACTCGGAATGCTGCCGAAATTTAGATTTACGATTTGACTCAAAATAGCCTATTTTCTAGCCGGCATGCTTCCCATTTCAAATTTCGAATTTTCGATTCCCTTTCGACTTTCGAATTTTCAAAATTCAACTTCGATTTTCAAATCTTCAAAATTCACCTCGATTTTCAAGTCTTCGAGATTCCATTCTCGATTTTCAAATCTCCGAGATGCCGTTTTCGATTTTCAAATCTTCGGGATCTTATTTTCGATTTTCAAATTTTCGGAAATTATTTTTCGGTATTCAAATTTTCAAAATTCCGAATATTCAACTTATCAAAAAAACTCGGCCCTGTCGGCATGCTGCCATTTTCAAAAGACGGGATCGCCTCCTCAATTTTCAAAACGCGAAATTACTCGCAACCATTCTAACCATTCAAAATGCCCGGTCCTATTGGCCCACTGCCAATTTCAGGACCGTCCTCTCAATTTTCAAAATTCAATCATATTTCAAAAACCTTCCTTATTATAGGACCTACCGTAATTCGTGTGTCGGGTCTTTTCGTAATACGTCGAAGGTCTTTAGCGTCGAAACTCCGTCGATCCTACATCACGGGTTTCTTCCCCATCCTAGTCCGCCTTTTCCTAAAGGCATAACCGACCAACACGAGTCATACACTCGTAAATGGAAGGTTCGTCTGAACACTCGAGTCCTAACTAGAAAGTCACACGCGATCTTTCCCTCCGACAGGACGGTCCCCACGACCTTTCCTAGGGGAATTTTGCCCGTCTTTCAATCCGTTAGTCGAGTCATCCCAATTCAAGTCTTTTAACTTTAGGGTCTACCCTAATCACAGGGTCTATCCTTATTCAAGTCAAGTCAAGGGTCTCTAGCGTCGAAACTTTGCCGATCTTACATCGCGAGTTTCTTCCCTTACCCGTCTGCCTTCCTCGAGGCCGAGTCAACCTTTTACAAGGCATAGCCTTGTAGCTAAAGGTTCGTGATCCTTACGTCTAAGGATCACTCGTCCGACACTCGAGTCTTAACAAAACCTTCAATCTCACTCGGGGGCTACCCTTCAGCAGAGCGATCAGTCACGGTTGCTCTAAGGGTAATGTCTTACACGTGTTGTCTCACGTACCCCACTTTTTGAGTCACTTAGATGCCGCACCATCTGAGTCCTACAAGAGTCCTTGGTCTCACTTGGGGGCTATTCTCCGACGGGGCGATTAATCACAATCACTCCGAGAATCGTACCCTACTTATTTGTCTTAGGAGAGTCTAACCCGAGTCAAACCAGAGTTGTCTCTCCTCCCGCGCTATTTCCTATGCCTTGGTGTATTCAAGTTCCGAAGCAACATTTCTGATTACGTGGGTATTCTCGCAGAGGATGGCATCCACAACCGGGAATAGGGAGATGGAAAACACCATTAATGAAATGAAGGCTTTGCTAGAAACCATGGCAAG
>OY288242.1:44421033-44423533 GCA_958450325.1 Agrostemma githago
AAATCATCAGAATCATAAATTTTTCCAGATTTAAACCAAAAACCAGAAATCGAGAATTTAAACAACAAACACGGTTTTAACGATAAACGATGATTTAAAGTGATTAATTAATTCATCCACTTAACAATTCCGAATAATTATGAGAAAATTCATAAAATTCTATTTCACCAGAAAGTTTTACCACGTCAAAAATCAGATTAAAATAAAATGTTTAAGTACTAGAACTAAAAATCGGTTTTTAATCGTTTTTGTCCGAAAACGATAATAATTCAATAATCGATATAAAAATATCAGAAAAATACTAAATTACTAAAAATCATCAAAAACAATATTTTTCCAGAATATAAATATATATTACATGTTTAGGCCGATTATTACGATTTTACAAATTAATATAACAATTTAATCGTTAATCTCGTAAAAGCGATAAAAATATCGAAACATGCAAAATTTCAACTTTAAAAATTTTCCAGAATTCGTGACATACATATATTGTCAAAATAAAATATAAAAATATATACATGCAAATACTCAATTAAAATCTTGTAATACCGAGTAACATCGACGTTACCTCTACTCCAAGTCTGAATCAACGATGTATTCCTCGGCTTCGGGATCGTCCAAGAATCCTACCAACACGAAAAATCATGGCAGAAAGTACCATGAGAAAACTAAAAAAAACAAGGTAAAAATTGATCGAAAATGATGACGATTAATACCTTAACGAAGGAATCGGAAAGAGGATGATTGTGACGATAAGAATGATGTGATTGAGACTAGAAATGGAGCAAAAATTTGCCTAGAGAGGCTAAGGATCACACGGCCAAAGAGGGAAGAAAAGAGTGATGAATGTTTTGATGAATGTAAAAGAATGAATGTAGAGAATGAATGTAGAGAATGAATGTAGAGAATGAATGTGGAGAATGAATGTAGAGAATGAATGTAGAGAATGAATGTAGAGAATGAATGTGGAGAATGAATGTGGAGATGGGTGATACACTACTTAAAAGAGTAAGCATGCATTAAGGCTTACAAAAAAATGCAAGAATGAACCTAGCCTTGGTTTGGCCGGCCAAAAGGATAGAGAGGGAGTAAGATAAGCTTAGACATAAATGCTACAATGAATGAAAATGATTTATCTTATGATTACGTTTTAATGTGATAAAATGAATCGTTTAAATACAATGTAATAAAACTTGTGACCAAGAGCTTAGTCGGTCCAAAAATGTGAGAAAACAGTCTCAAATAATTTATAAGTTGATAAAAAGTATAGTCGTAAAATAGTTAAAGGCATTTCAAAGTAATTCGAGTAAACCTCGCGTAAGAAAATAATTATTCGCGAAGCTTCGAAATAAAATCATAAATGGCTTGTTTTTAGTAACTAAAATATATCTTAGTAAAAAAAAATATTCCATAAACGTATTCAAATATTTTTAGGAAAACGGAATAACTTAAATCCAAGCTTAAAAATGTCAGTTCGGAGAAAAATAGAATTCCTCGCGGAAAATTACTTAGTTTACGAAGAAAATCAAATAAATAGATGTAAAAGAATTAAAATCTTTTAAAATAAAAATAAATATCATTAAACTCAAAATTGAAGATAAGTTTGGAAAAATGATGACACCTAAGCCAAAATGTGATAGAGTTATAACGATGTCATAACGATAAGGAATAAAACTGCTAGAAATATAGCGAGTGTTACAATCCTCCCCACTAAAAGAAAGTTTCGTCCTCGAAACTAAGAATAAGCAGATAGGAAATCGAGGTTTACCTTACTCGAAGAGTTGAGGATGCTTAGCTCGCATCGAAGACAAATATCTATTCCAAGAAGAATTGGGCTAACCAACCCGAAGTTTAGAATCTTTTGATTAATGAAATCGTAAAGTAAAGTTATTTGATAAAATAATAACGTTAAATAACATTTGTAAACAAACTCGAAGGAAATAGGATAACCAAAATATTTTGAAAACAAAAGTAAAATATTTTGATTAAGAAATTCGATATTATTCTTTTTTTTTTGATGAAACAAAATTTAGTTTGGAGAAATCAAATTTTGTAGTTAGTAAAAATCGCACCAGCCGTCAAACATTTACAATAACAGATTCAAAAGTTCACCAACAATAAAATGAAAATCAATTCTCAAAACGTTAAAATTTCGAAAATGTTATCAAAGTAATTATGAAAGTTTTCAAAAATGTTATCAAACTTGAACATACAAAATAATTTCGACAATGTTAAAACGTTTTACATAACAATTCTATACAAATTGAAGTACTTGGAAATATAAAAGTCTTCATAAAATTTTGATCGCTTGAAAATCAAAAATTTAAAATAATTTCGAAATAGTTTAAAATAAATTATTAAGGCATTTTGAAATAGATCTAAGTATAAATATCAACCAAAGATAAAACAAAGTGAAGTATATAGTTCTTAAATTATAAAATAAAAATGTTAAATTTCACGATAACTCAAAATGTTAAATTACTCAAAGTTTTTACAA
>OY288242.1:44473533-44483533 GCA_958450325.1 Agrostemma githago
AGATTTCGTCCCGTCTAAACCGGATATCCCGGAAGCCCGGGTGTCGGATTTATCAAGCTCGAGGACTCATCCCTTGCCAACCTGCCCGTGGTCCGAGAAGCTCGGAGATTTCGTCACCGTCCACCACCGTAGTAACCGGAAGACCGGCTTTTCGGAAGTTACGTAGACCGTACCGCATACCCAATCGGGACAACGATCAAAGACTCAATCCCCTGCAACACACCACACGGTGAACACAAGACACAAGCCCATCAAACAGCGGGACATGCCTCTCTCTCGTCACCGACGTAAAGCAAACCCGTTCAGAGAGGTGTTGTTCCAAGGGAGATCATTTCAAAAAAAATGAAAACGATTCCAAAGGTCCTCACTCAGCATAGCAGGCCAACGACACTGTTGCGACATCGAGGTCGATTTACACGCTACCCCGTTTTCCGAGAAGCTCGAGATTTTTGTCGCCGTCTACCACCGTAGTAACCGGAAGACCGGCTTTTCGGACGTTACGTAGGCCGTACCGAATACCCAATCGGGACATCGATCAAGACTCAAACCCTCACAACCCATCCCACGAGGCCACCGGACAGACCAGCGCCACCTTGCTCAACTTTATCGGGACTCGCCTCTCCGGAGGACACCACCCCTCCGTCCGTTCTCCTAGATCCATACGACCCCGCCATCCCGGGGCCCCCGACTGTCGACGCGGCCCACAAATCACCGGCCTGAAAGGTGGTACCCATGCCGCGCCTAGTCGGGTGGGGGGGAGCACCCATCCTTCACCTTAGCCTAACCCTGACCGATCACCCTAGGGTGACCGGTCATCCGCCTAACCCACCCTCAGGCAGCTGCTCCCTCTTATAGAGCAATATTTGATTTTTGTGCTCTGCCCACAGTAGACATTGAAAAGTGAGAATCACGATATGAAATTGGGGTGCCCCAAATGACCGATCACCTTCCCATGGCCACGCCCATGGTGCCCTGGGCTAGCCCAAGGTGCGCGCCCGGCATGCGCAAGGCTCGCCCACGGTCCCGATGCGGGCCGGGGCCCGGGTCCCGATTTACGCCCAAGCGTCCCAAGCGCCCCAGGTGCCCAAGTGCCCGCACCCGCGTCTTTTGATCATTAGATATGCACGCTTGGGACGCTCCTACCAGATCCGCAGGACCCAACTGGGGCCCGCCACCATCAACGGGGCCCACTGATCCCCGGGCCGGAAAGCGGTACCGCTCCCGGGCCTACCTTAGCCTGACCATGACCGATCTGTAATCCCCTAAAAATTCTAGCGCGATACAGTGGCGGAAACACTGTAGAGTCGGGATTAAAACACACAGAACTATGTCTTAATAAATTAAATTGGTAAAGTCAAACATGCGCCATATATAAAAATGGCTAAAATTTAAAACAATCCATAAAGAGGGTAAACAATCCTTAAAACATGATTATTAAAAGATCAGCACGATCCAAGACTGCTCGCTAGCCCACACCCACCGGAAATTAAACACGTATACCTGCCATGTTAAAACATAACAGCCACAATAAGTGGGGAGCAACGTCAACGTTCTCCCAGCCGTATAACAGGATTTTAAAACAGTAATTACTAATATAGGAAAAATAGTAAAAATGGAAAACATTAAAACATCATATTAAAATAAGATTTAGTGTCGAACAAATTATTCAAAAGGGGTTTCCGAAGAAACATAAAAATATTTGCCAACCTGCAAATCAATTTATATCGATAATAATAAAATAATCAAAATGGCGTTATGGATAGGATTAATGTAGAATCTAGACTTTCACCAGGATAATACTAAAAACTAGTTTCGAGAACTTAGTCAAAACAAATTAGACTTTGGTCTCTAACTAGGCAACTCAACTATAACAGGACTGCGTGCAGCGAGGTCCTGGCTTAAGTAATGTATACCCCTCCTGGACACCAACCGTAATCCAGTTCAACCCGACGACGACTTACACGATGCGATATCTAAGTTTAAGGTCAAAATATACACACTCCTGAGCACAAACCATGCCCAGTTCAACGACCAATGTGTCTCAACATAGACACACCAGCTTTATAGTTGATGGCAAAACGTACACCCCAGACTATATTACTCTAAACCCACACTTGTCCTTATTCCATAACTCCAAAACAAACCATTATCGATATTTAAAAGTTGTATTCATCATAAACAATATGAGGATAAAAGAAGTAAACATTTATATTCTAAAAGAGGAAACTTTCTATTTTAGGAAACTTCTATTTTAGGAAACTTCTATTTTAGGAAACTTCTATTTTAGGAAACTTCTAAAAATAGCATCATATCAAAGTAGTGAAAATATTAGTTCATACAATACCACATTTTAGTAAACGATATAGATTTATAAAACTAATACTTTCGGCCTTAACGATATTAATTATTAAAGTAAGAACATTTGATTTTATGAAACTATTAAAATATCGTGTAAGTGGTATAAAATGATTAGAAACATCTTAAATATTTTAATATTACTAATTAGGGTGTTTTTCAAAAGTTATAAAGCTAAAATTCCCTAATTATTATTAGTTTCGACGATAAAATTATAAATAGGATTTTACGACAAATGTCAAATTAAATCTTTTAACGTCTTTTATTTAATTAAACCAACAAATATATTTAGAGTATGTTAAGGGATGATTTAACTCTTAAAGTTTCAGATTTAAATACTTTCAAAATTGCTGGAAAAATAATTCTTTTAGGTAAGACGAAGTATTTTAACGATAAATCACAATTTGTCCGAAAATCAATATTTATTAATTAAAGACTATAATAAATAGTACAAAAATTACGTAAAATAGTTAAATTATATTTATGGACATTCTGTCCAGGAAAGAAAATTTCCAGAATTCTAAAAACTCGGTTTTTAAAGCGTTTTCTCGTTAATCGTCCAATCTCGACAATAACGATTAATAAAAATAGTAATTACAAAACGATTTAAGTATTAATATCCAAAAATTATTATTACACTTTAAAATCCTAATTTTACAGAATATAAATTTTCCAGATTTTTCCAAAACCCAGATTCAACAAATTTCAACAAAACCGTCATTTAAACCCGTTTTCGCAATTAACGATTTTATTAACAAACCTATCGTTCCAAACATTTTATTAAGGCACTAAAAATCATAATAATACATTTTAATATGAAATCATCAGAATCATAAATTTTTCCAGATTTAAACCAAAGACCAGAAATCGAGAATTTAAACAACAAACACGGTTTTAACGATAAACTATGATTTAAAGTGATTAATTAATTCATCCACTTAACAATTCCGAAAAATTATGAGAAAATTCATAAAATTCTATTTCACCAGAAAGTTTTACCACGTCAAAAATCAGATTAAAATAAAATGTTTAAGTACTAGAACTAAAAATCGGTTTTCAATCGTTTTTTTCCGAAAACGATAATAATTCAATAATCGATATAAAAATATCAGAAAAATACTAAATTACTAAAAATCATCAAAAACAACATTTTTCCAGAATATAAATATATATTACATGTTTAGGCCGATTATTACGATTTTACAAATTAATATAACAATTTAATCGTTAATCTCGTAAAAGCGATAAAAATATCGAAACATGCAAAATTTCAACTTTAAAAATTTTCCAGAATTCGTGACATACATATATTGCCAAAATAAAATATAAAAATATATACATGCAAATACTCAATTAAAACCTTGAAATACCGAGTAACATCGACGTTACCTCTACTCCAAGTCTGAATCAACGATGTATTCGTCGGCTTCGGGATCGTCCAAAAATCCTACCAACACGAAAAATCATGGCAGAAAATACCATGAGAAAACTAAAAAAAACAAGGTAAAAATTGATCGAAAATGATGTCGATTAATACCTTAACGAAGGAATCGGAAAGAGGATGATTGTGACGATAAGAATGATGGGATTGAGACTAGAAATGGAGCAAAAATTTGCCTAGAATGGCTAAGGGTCACATGGCCAAAGAGAGGAGAAGAGAGTGATGAATATTTTTGATGAATGTAAAAGAATGAATGTAGAGAGTAAAGGTGGAGATGGGTGATAAAATACTTAAAAGAGTAAGCATGAATTAAGGCTTACAAAAAATGCAAGAGTGAACCTAGACTTGGTTTGGCCGGCCAAATAGGATAGAGAGGGAGTAGGATAAGCTTGAACAAAAATGCTACAATGAATGAAAATGATTTATCTTATGATTACGTTTTAATGTGATAAAATGAATCGTTTAAATAAAATATAATAAAACTTGTGACTAAGAGCTTAGTCGGTCCAAAATGTGAGAAAACAGTCTCAAATAATTTATAAGTTGATAAAAAGTATAATCGTAAAATAGTTAAAGGTATTTCAAAGTAATTCGAGTAAACCTCGCGTAAGAAAATAATTATTCGCGAAGCTTCGTAATAAAATCATAAATGGCTTGTTTTTAGTAACTAAAATATATCTTAGTAAAAAAATATTCCATAAACGTATTCAAACATTTTTAGGAAAAAGGAATAACTTAAATCCAAGCTTAAAAATGTCAATTCGGAGAAAAATAGAATTCCTCGCGGAAAAATTACTTAGTTTACGAAGAAACCAAATAAATGGATTTAAAAGAATTTTAAATCTTTAAAATTAAAAATAGAAATTATTAAACTCAAAAATTAAAATAAAGCTTAGTAAAATGATAAAATATGAGGCCAAAAGTGACAGAGTTAAGACGAAGTCCTAACAGAAAGAATAAAATGCTTAGGAAAAATAGCGGGTGTTACAATCCTCCCCACTAAAAGAAAGTTTCGTCCTCGAAACTAAGAATAAGCAAATAGGAAATCGAGGTTTACCTTACTCGAAGAGTTGAAGATGCTTAGCTCGCATCGAAGTCAAAATTCTATTCCAAGAAGAATTGGGCTAACCAACGCGAAGTTTAGAATCTTTTGATTAATGAAATCGTAAAATAAAGTTATTTGATAAAATAACAACGTTAAATAACATTTGTAAACAAATTCGAAGGAAATAGGATAACCAAAATATTTTGAAAACAAAAGTAAAATATTTTGATTAAGAAATTCGATATTATTCTTTTTTTTTTTTATGAAACAAAATTTAGTTTGGAGAAATCAAATTTTGTAGTTAGTAAAAATCGCACCAGCCGTCAAACATTTACAATAACAGATTCAAAAGTTCACCAACAATAAAATGAAAATCAATTCTCAAAACGTTAAAATTTCGAAAATGTTATCAAAGTAATTATGAAAGTTTTCAAAAATGTTATCAAACTTGAACATACAAAATAATTTCGACAATGTTAAAACGTTTTACATAACAATTCTATACAAATTGAAGTACTTGGAAATATTAAAAGTCTTCATAAAATATTGATCGCTTGAAAATCAAAAATTTAAAATAATTTCGAAATAGTTTAAAATAAATTATTAAGGCATTTTGAAATAGATCTAAATATAAATATCAACCAAAGATAAAACAAAGTGAAGTATATAGTTCTTAAATTATAAAATAAAAATGTTAAATTTCACGATAACCCAAAATGTTAAATTGCTCAAAGTTTTTACAAAATGGGGAGTTTAAAAATTTGAAATCATGCTTCAAAATGTTAAAATTTCATGAAAATCAAAATTTTTAAATTAGTCCAGCTTTTTACAAAACGGGCAAATTCACAATTAGAAATTATAACTCAAAATGTTAAAATTTTACGATAGTCCAATTTTTTTTTTAAAGTAGTCAAACTTTTTATAAAATAGGGAGTTCGAAAAATAGTTAACGGGCAAATAGAACAAGGATAAATAAATTAAAAATAAGAGCTTTCAAAATCGACAAAGGTTGAAGGGATTGGCAGGAGTTACCGTAACAGAATTCAAGAGGAGCAGAAAGAAAGACGGAGTTGAGAATAAAAAGAGCTCTCAAGGATTATGGAAGAAATTAATCATCTCGAGATTCCTAGCACGACTTCCACAAACACGGGTTCCTAATTCCCATCAAATAACGCTAAGTCCAATATCAGTACAGGGTGGTCCTACTCAATCTAAAACCTCCAAAAACATCAACTGCTATAGCCTCCAAAATTAAGCCTTACATACTTATATAATCTTTCAATTAGTATGGTAAGAATCCACAAACGATTTAGACTAATCCATTAATTAAGATTCCAACAGTCATCAAAACATACCCAAACTTGTAATCACTAAGGCTCGTAATTCAAAGTTCATAAGGTCTGAACTCGAGGTATACTTCAAATTTCTCGAGTAAGGAACACTAAATAAAATCCACCAATTCACAATGTCCGGACACAAAAACTTCAAAAATGATCACCGACATATTTATAATACCACCAGTACAGAAGTTGGGGAAGTACAATAAATCCTCAAACACGCTCAAACCTATAGGTAATGGCGCAAACACTCACATTTTCAAACACATCATTCGATTAATGTTTCCAAGAAGTCCATCAAATTTCTAATCGTAATGGTGCAACCACAAAATATTTAATAACTCAACGAAGCCACAATCTCGTTGGTCTAAGGTTCTGAACTATAAATCCATTAAGATGGTTGACATCAAAATGTCCCTCAAAACAACGCGATAAATCCAACCTCTAATGGCAGTATGTTTATCCTTTTCAAGGTTAGCAACAATTTATTCAATTTAGATCACTCAACTCCAAAGTTCCTAGGTTACAACTTTAACCAACGATTAACGATCTAATCCTTAAGAAACACGGGTAATCTATGTTAACCAAAATTTCTAACGGTATTAATGAAAACCTTCTATGGTACCACAACACTCAGGTTAACAATTTAAACAGTACTCTATGATCCCAAACATTCCCGATGCATCCATCAAATAACATTTAGATAGGAATCTCAAAATTCTATTATTAGCTACACTTGGTTCGGTTCTAGGTTAAATTAGGTACTAGGTATCCATCAAATACGATATACTCTTACTACCCCAAAATATATTCAACTCTAAGTCCTCCAAATAATCAAGTAACCTATAACCCAAGGTTCAGAGTCTAAAGTACCAACCTAATTCCATTAATTGACAATTTATTATTCAAATCGATCCTCAAAAGCTTACTAAGATAGATAACAAGGTATAACTCACAACCCTCAAGCCCTAGGTAAGAAGGGTTTACTAAACCTCAAACATCTATATCCTTTCACGGGGTTCACTGAGACAGAAACCGGTCTAACAAAAGAATCTCAAGAGAAAGATGGTAGAACAGAAGAATAGAACAAGGATTCACCAAGAGAATGAAGATGTGAATATATAAGAGGAGAATTGGAAGAAATAGGGGAAAGGAAGAAAAGAATCGATGATCCTATATTACTTAGTTCTTGAACCAGAAGAGAATCTTCGGGCCTCCCGAGTTCACGAGGGAATCCAAAATGGATTACTTCATCTTCTTGTAGAGGAACGAGCACACAAGTCATGGGTCGCTCCATCTGGATTTACTGCGACATCATGGAACATGAATCTACTCTTGATCATCTTGCCTGTAGCTTAAGTAAACTGAACCGGAGCTAAAAGTCATTATCGAAATCTTTCTTGGAGCACCTAGTTGTCCACTCGAGTCAGCAGGCGTTGAGAGTGCTAAGTAGGTCTTGTCCCGATCTGGAGCAGCATATCAGCAACTTGTTCTTTCATCTTCTTCGACATATAAAACAAATATTCAATGCTAATCATTGAGCTCAGGAACAGATAATCTTAACAGTTAAGTCCTTATTTGTTTCTACCCATCTCTAATAATATCTTTGTTTACTGTTTAAATAATTTACTGGTATTTTTCCCTAATTTCAGGTGTGTAAGCGTCGGGAGCAGTGATGCTCTGATACCAACTGTAATCCCCTAAAAATTCTAACGCGATACAGTGGCGGAAACACTGTAGAGTCGGGATTAAAACACACAGAACTATGTCTTAATAAATTAAATTGGTAAAGTCAAACATGCGCCATATATAAAAATGGCTAAAATTTAAAACAATCCATAAAGAGGGTAAACAATCCTTAAAACATGATTATTAAAAGATCAGCAGGATCCAAGACTGCTCGCTAGCCCACACCCACCGGAAATTAAACACGCATACCTGCCATGTTAAAACATAACAGCCACAATCAGTGGGGAGCAACGTCAACGTTCTCCCAGCCGTATAACAGGATTTTAAAACAGTAATTACTAATATAGGAAAAATAGTAAAAATGGAAAACATTAAAACATCATATTAAAATAAGATTTAGTGTCGAACAAATTATTCAAAAGGGGTTTCCGAAGAAACATAAAAATATTTGCCAACCTGCAAATCAATTTATATCGATAATAATAAAATAATCAAAATGGCGTTATGGATAGGATTAATGTAGAATCTAGACTTTCACCAGGATAATACTAAAAACTAGTTTCGAGAACTTAGTCAAAACAAATTAGACTTTGGTCTCTAACTAGGCAACTCAACTATAACAGGACTGCGTGCAGCGAGGTCCTGGCTTAAGTAATGTATACCCCTCCTGGACACCAACCGTAATCCAGTTCAACCCGACGGCGACTTACACGATGCGATATCTAAGTTTAAGGTCAAAATATACACACTCCTGAGCACAAACCATGCCCAGTTCAACGACCAATGTGTCTCAACATAGACACACCAGCTTTATAGTTGATGGCAAAACGTACACCCCAGACTATATTACTCTAAACCCACACTTGTCCTTATTCCATAACTCCAAAACAAACCATTATCGATATTTAAAAGTTGTATTCATCATAAACAATATGAGGATAAAAGAAGTAAACATTTATATTCTAAAAGAGGAAACTTTCTATTTTAGGAAACTTCTATTTTAGGAAACTTCTATTTTAGGAAACTTCTAAAAATAGCATCATATCAAAGTAGTGAAAATATTAGTTCATACAATACCACATTTTAGTAAACGATATAGATTTATAAAACTAATACTTTCGGCCTTAACGATATTAATTATTAAAGTAAGAACATTTGATTTTATGAAACTATTAAAATATCGTGTAAGTGGTATAAAATGATTAGAAACATCTTAAATATTTTAATATTACTAATTAGGGTGTTTTTCGAAAGTTATAAAGCTAAAATTCCCTAATTATTATTAGTTTCGACGATAAAATTATAAATAGGATTTTACGACAAATGTCAAATTAAATCTTTTAACGTCTTTTATTTAATTAAACCAACAAATATATTTAGAGTATGTTAAGGGATGATTTAACTCTTAAAGTTTCAGATTTAAATACTTTCAAAATTGCTGGAAAAGTAATTCTTTTAGGTAAGACGAAGTATTTTAACGATAAATCACAATTTGTCCGAAAATCAATATTTATTAATTAAAGACTATAATAAATAGTACAAAAATTACGTAAAATAGTTAAATTATATTTATGGACATTCTGTCCAGGAAAGAAAATTTCCAGAATTCTAAAAACTCGGTTTTTAAAGCGTTTTCTCGTTAATCGTCCAATCTCGACAATAACGATTAATAAAAATAGTAATTACAAAACGATTTAAGTATTAATATCCAAAAATTATTATTACACTTTAAAATCCTAATTTTACAGAATATAAATTTTCCAGATTTTTCCAAAACCCAGATTCAACAAATTTCAACAAAACCGTCATTTAAACCCGTTTTCGCAATTAACGATTTTATTAACAAACCTATCGTTCCAAACATTTTATTAAGGCACTAAAAATCATAATAATACATTTTAATATGAAATCATCAGAATCATAAATTTTTCCAGATTTAAACCAAAGACCAGAAATCGAGAATTTAAACAACAAACACGGTTTTAACGATAAACTATGATTTAAAGTGATTAATTAATTCATCCACTTAACAATTCCGAAAAATTATGAGAAAATTCATAAAATTCTATTTCACCAGAAAGTTTTACCACGTCAAAAATCAGATTAAAATAAAATGTTTAAGTACTAGAACTA
>OY288242.1:44701033-44703533 GCA_958450325.1 Agrostemma githago
GGTGAACACAAGACACAAGCCCATCAAACAGCGGGACACGCCTCTCTCTCGTCACCGACGTAAAGCAAACCCGTTCAGAGAGGTGTTGTTCCAAGGGAGATCATTTCAAAAAAAAATGAAAACGATTCCCAAGGTCCTCACTCAGCATAGCAGGCCAACGATACTGTTGCGACATCGAGGTCGATTTACACGCTACCCCGTTTTCCGAGAAGCTCGAGATTTTCGTCGCCGTCTACCACCGTAGTAACCGGAAGACCGGCTTTTCGGACGTTACGTAGGCCGTACCGAATACCCAATCGGGACATCGATCAAGACTCAAACCCTCACAACCCATCCCACGAGGCCACCGGACAGACCAGCGCCACCTTGCTCAACTTTATCGGGACTCGCCTCTCCGGAGGACACCACCCCTCCGTCCGTTCTCCTAGATCCATACGACCCCGCCATCCCGGGGCCCCCAACTGTCGACGCGGCCCACAAATCACCGGCCTGAAAGGTGGTACCCATGCCGCGCCTAGTCGGGTGGGGGGGAGCACCCATCCTTCACCTTAGCCTAACCCTGACCGATCACCCTAGGGTGACCGGTCATCCGCCTAACCCACCCTCAGGCAGCTGCTCCCCCTTATAGAGCAATATTTGATTTTTGTGCTCTGCCCACAGTAGACATTGAAAAGTGAGAATCACGATATGAAATTGGGGTGCCCCAAATGACCGATCACCCTAATGCCATGACCGATCACCTTCCCATGGCCACGCCCACGGCGCCCTGGGCTAGCCCAAGGTGCGCTCCCGGCATGCGCCCGGCTCGCCCACGGTCCCGATGCGGGCCGGGGCCCGGGTCGCGATTTACGCCCAAGCGCCCGCACCCGGGCCCGCGTCTTTCTATCATTAGATATGCACGCTTGGGACGCTCCTACTAGATCCGTAGGACCCACCTCCCGATGCGGGCCGGGGCCCGGGTCCCGATTTACGCCCAAGCGACCCAAGCGTCCCAAGTGCCCCAAGTGCCCAAGTGCCCGCACCCGCGCCTGCGTCTTTTGATCATTAGATGCGCACATTGGGACGCTCCTACTAGATCCGTAGGACCCACCTAGGGCCCGCGACCGTCGACGGGGCCCACTGATCGCCGGCCCGAAAAACGGTACCGCTCCCGGGCCTACCTTAGCCTGACCATGACCGATCACCCTAGGGTGACCGGTCACCCGCCTAACCCACCCTCAGGCAGCTGCTCCCCCTATAGAGCAATATTTGATTTTTGTGCTCTGCCCACAGTAGACATTGAAAAGTGAGAATCACGATATGAAATTGGGGTGCCCCAAATGACCGATCACCTTCCCATGGCCACGCCCATGGTGCCCTGGGCTAGCCCAAGGTGCGCGCCCGGCATGCGCACGGCTCGCCCACGGTCCCGATGCGGGCCGGGGCCCGGGTCCCGATTTACGCCCAAGCGTCCCAAGCGCCCCAAGTGCCCAAGTGCCCGCACCCGCGCCCGCGTCTTTTGATCATTAGATATGCACGCTTGGGACGCTCCTACCAGATCCGCGGGACCCAACTGGGGCCCGCCACCATCAACGGGGCCCACTGATCCCCGGCCCGGAAAGCGGTACCGCTCCCGGGCCTACCTTAGCCTGACCATGACCGATCACCCTAGGGTGACCGGTCACCCGCCTAACCCACCCTCAGGCAGCTGCTCCCCCTATAGAGCAATATTTGATTTTTGTGCTCTGCCCACAGTAGACATTGAAAAGTGAGAATCACGATATGAAATTGGGGTGCCCCAAATGACCGATCACCTTCCCATGGCCACGCCCATGGTGCCCTGGGCTAGCCCAAGGTGCGCGCCCGGCATGCGCACGGCTCGCCCACGGTCCCGATGCGGGCCGGGGCCCGGGTCCCGATTTACGCCCAAGCGTCCCAAGCGCCCCAAGTGCCCAAGTGCCCGCACCCGCGCCCGCGTCTTTTGATCATTAGATATGCACGCTTGGGACGCTCCTACCAGATCCGCGGGACCCAACTGGGGCCCGCCACCATCAACGGGGCCCACTGATCCCCGGCCCGGAAAGCGGTACCGCTCCCGGGCCTACCTTAGCCTGACCATGACCGATCACCCTAGGGTGACCGGTCACCCGCCTAACCCACCCTCAGGCAGCTGCTCCCCCTATAGAGCAATATTTGATTTTTGTGCTCTGCCCACAGTAGACATTGAAAAGTGAGAATCACGATATGAAATTGGGGTGCCCCAAATGACCGATCACCTTCCCATGGCCACGCCCATGGTGCCCTGGGCTAGCCCAAGGTGCGCGCACGGCATGCGCACGGCTCGCCCACGGTCCCGATGCGGGCCGGGGCCCGGGTCCCGATTTACGCCCAAGCGTCCCAAGCGCCCCAAGTGCCCAAGTGCCCGCACCCGCGCCCGCGTCTTTTGATCATTAGATATGCACGCTTGGGACGCTCCTACCAGATCCGCGGGACCCAACTGGGGCCCGCCACCATCAACGGG
>OY288242.1:44911033-44913533 GCA_958450325.1 Agrostemma githago
ACAAGCAATAATAGACGGAAAAGAAAGGATAGTTGCCGTACCCATAGGATAGCAACTCACTCGCTCCATCGCCTCCAATGATCAATAAAGGCACTGAACTTGTCTTCCTTATTGCTATTCCTCTTCATTCTCGATCAAACCGCATGGTGAGGTAGTAATGGTGTGAGGGGGTGGAAATTCGATGTGAAATTCGGTGTAAAGGGAAGAGAAATGAGGTGAGGGTATGTAAATGAAGTGTAATGGTCATATGACATGAGCAAGGATGGTTAGGGAGGTTGGGTGGGGGCATACAATAGTTGGGTGGGCCCAAATGTCGAAGAAGAGGCATAAAGAGGAGAAAGGGGACCATCCCGGTCGGGATGGATGGTCCTGATCGGGAAGACACACTCGTCCCGGTCGGGAAGCCACCTTCCCGGTCGGGACGGCACTCCAGTAAGCTCCAATTTTTGCACCTCCATCCCGATCGGGACGGCTCCTTCCCGGTCGGGATGGCATACCCTTCCCGGTCGGGAAGCTCCCTTCCCGCCCGGGATGGGTCTTCTTGACCTCCAAAACCCCAAAAGCTTCACCGAAGCTTCAAAAACCGACTTCCATACTCACGAACCAAGCTCTATCATTAACCATTCCTCTCTAGGAATCATCTTCACTTCACACCTACGACAATAAGCTCCAATACAACATCAAATTCTCTCCCTCACAACGCTCATCAACAATCCAAATGACAAGAGTTCCACAAAACTAACCATCCTAGAAATCAAGGTACCAAACAAACATATATACACACACAAAAACAAAAAGAACAAGAAAAAGAGATATATACAATAAGGTACTCTCACCAACTACACCTCCATAGCCATCAAGAGCTCGAAGGAGTAAGTCAAATGCCCTAGCAACATCTTCGTTTAAGCTCACATGGTCAAGCCTAGCCACTTTCAAAAGCTTCCAAGTCGGAGGGAAGAAGTGATCATCTTCATTATGCTCGGGGTTATCGTGATCTTCCAGGTCTTTGGAACCAATATAGCTACGACTCTTATGACCATCCGGTAGGTATAGTGGTCTAGAGTCGTGCTCGGTGTCATGATGTGGGAGATCACACCCTAGGGGTGTCGCTTCTTCTACGGGGTCGAGAGTGGAACTCTTTTCCACCGCCCGACAAGGATCCTCTTCACTAATCGTTTCACAAGACAAGGGACTAGGCATCGAGTGCGGTAGAGGAGGAGAAGGCATCAAGTTTTATTCATTGGAGGGTTTAGGATCCTCCAATTTCCCGTTCAAGGCAAGTTCCAAGGCATCTACTTCTTTTTCCCAAGTATTGCGCTCCTTTTCACTCACCTTGTCTATATGGCCTAGAGGAGGTATGTCTTCACTTGGCTTTGGATTGTCTAGTGGTTCATCACGAAGAAAATCAAACAAATCCAATTTGATAGCCAAAACATCGGCTCCCCAAGAGTTATCTTAAGAATCATGTTCACTCCCCTCCTCATTGTTGGCCCTTGAAGCTTCAACTTCCTCAATTCTCTCCCTATCTTCACCGCCCAAGCAACACTCAACAATGGTCTCTTGATCGACCCTCTCTTCTTCATTTGTAGCTTCAAGGTTGGGTTGACTTTCTTGTGGAGGCACCCGACCTTCTTGCCCAAATGAACCTTCCTCAACATGTAGTGGAGCTCAAGTGGCCAACATCGTGATATGAGCCATGAGTGCATCGATTCGAGCATCTTGCACCGCTATTTGGGCCTTGAACTCCTCCCTAACCCCTAATATTTGAGTCACCATCGCTTGTTGAGTCCTTTGCAATAGATCTATCGAATCATGTTGACTCTTAAGCAATTGATGCATCATTTGAATAGTCTCAAAGTTGGGATCTTGTGGTCGTGGGTTATGTGAGGGTGTTTGGTAGTTGTTAGGATGTGGGAACGATCCTTGACAACTTTCTTGGCAACCATAAGAAGAGGGTTCATAAGATTGTTGATGAGGTTGATATGGTTGGTAAAGTTGTGGTTTATGGTAATTCGCCCCATAGTTGTCCCGTGATGATTGATGGTAGCTTGGACACGCCATGTCTATAACGTTGCTTTGGTACCTAGGATGAGCTAGAAGCACTTGAGCAAACGTTAGTATCCTAGTGCTTTTGAGGCACTAGGAAGGGAGAGTAACACACAAGAAGAAAAACGGAGATACACAAGGATAAGAGAACACAAAAATCAAGAACAAAGTCCAAAACTAAGCAAACAAAAGTCTAAACTACGCCGTCCCCGACAACGGCGCCAATTTGATGGGAAGGATTTGTCGTGGATCCCAACCGTCAAATAAAAACCGGCTAATCCTAACTAGGGTAGCTAGGGTAAGTCGGGTCGAATCCACAGGGACGGGAGGTCGGACTAAGGTAGGCTACGGTCTAGGACTAGGTTCGAGACGAGCTAATCAAAGGAGGGGGAGACTAGGACTAAGCTAGGTCTAAAGCAAGAAAACAAACAATGGAAACGGGCTAGGATTAGGT
>OY288242.1:44921033-44928533 GCA_958450325.1 Agrostemma githago
CCTTCTATCATTCTATAGTTTAGCTCGTTGACTTAGTCTAGTATTTGGGCCGACCTAGTCTAGGCTATACATTACCGTCCCCGTGGATTCGACCCGACTTACCCTATCTACCCCAGTTAGGATTTGCCGGTTAATTATTTGGTGGCGGGATTCGCGACAAATCCCTACCATCAATTTGGCGCCGTTGCCGGGGACGGTGCTAGTTTAGACTTCGTTTTCCTAGTTACTTGACTTTGTCTTCGTGTTTGTGTTTTTCTTTTTCTCTTTGGTTACCTTGCTTCTTATGTGTGTGTGGTTTATTTCTCTCTTGTCTAGTGCCCAAAAAGCACTAGACTTCTCATGTTTGTTCCTAGTCAACAGTTTATGCTTAGAGGTGGTGACTATCTTCTTCTTGCGATTAAGAGCCGCTTTAACGGACGGTTGCTAGGATGAGTGGTTTCCAACCGGGTATGGACTACGATTTTCGAGCAAGCATGGGGTTTGATCTAAACTCCACACACTCGGGAGCCGATATGAGCTACTCCTCTTCTTCCATGAACCAAGGGTATGACATGACGTCCCCCTACCATAATCAAGCTTCTTGGGGTAATCAAGATGGGTATGATCCTCAAGAGTATGGAAATGGCTACCAACAAGTGAACGATTACCAATCCTACGATCATGGTGACTATTACTCGAGTTATCAATGTGAACCCACCATGTTCAATCAAGATTCACCTTATGGAAGCCAATACCCCCAAGACCCACAATATTACCCTCCACCCCAACCACAATATGAACCCCATGACCCACAATACTACCAACCACCCCAACCTTGCTACCAACAATATGATGCCCCACCCCTTGGGCATCATCAAGACACCATGTTTAATCAAGATTATCAAGATTATCATCAAGATTATCATCAAGATTATCAAGATTATCATGGAGATTATCAAGACCCCAATGATCACCAATTGCCCGACATGGAGGAGTTTCAATCACTTCTTCAAATGCAAAGAAGCCTTCAAGAAACGGCCATTCAATTGCGAAAACAACAAGATGAATTAATGGCCCAAATTCGAAGGGGAAACGAGGCGAGGGATGCTCGATTAAATGCAATATCGGTTCAAACCGTAATGTATTTATCCCGAACATCGCAACTAGATGAAGGGTGCCCACTTGAGAAAGAGGAGCAACCTAACCATGAAGCCGCCAACGTTGTTCCCTTTGATAGAGAGATTTGCATTGAAGAACCTCAATCGTCTACCCAAAAAGAGACGAATGAGGAGATGACCCTTGGTGAAAGCAACATTGGTGAGGAATTGGAGGAGGATGGTGAGTCGGATGGTTTGGTGGAATTTGTGAGGATGTTGGGTGAAATTGTTAGCCTCGAGTTGCCCTTGTGCGAGAATGTGACCACGCGTCAAGAGCCCTTTGCTAGTACACCGAGAGATGACTTGGAGGAGATTGAAACCGCCGGTAGAAGTTTCGATCCTCCTCTCCAAGATGATGTGGGGCCTAGTGATGAAGATGGGGAACCACAACTTGAGGAAAGTGTGGGGGTGTGCAACGAGGAAGAAAGGCCAAAACCGCTTTTTGTGCCTTGTTTCTTGGAGATGAAGCTTGCTAATGATTGGAGGCGATGCCTAGGGAGGAAGAGGGCGGTGAAGCTCATAGGATGGATAGACCCCGGATGTGACACGAATGATGATTTTGGGTCTTGGAAATCCTACTTCTTGCCTCCACCTTGGAGGCTGTGGAGGTTGGCAAAGCTCGAGCGCTTCTTGGGCCTCCACTATGATGTCGGTAGCGCGTTCGACTTGCTCCTCCATGCCCTTGAGGGCTACGGTTGAAGGAGAGTCCACCATCCTAGGTTTGACGGAGTTCCTAAAGAACCGTCATGTTGTATATTCCCCCTTTCTCCTCTTTAGAATACTTGTGCTTGTATTTGTGTGTTCTATTTTCTCTTGATTTTGTTTGTTTTTGTGGGATTCTTGTAATTGATTTGGTATTTTGATGAGCGATGTGAGGGAGTGAATTTGATGTATACTTTGAGTTTATTGTGATAGGTGAAGTGAAGATGACTTCTAGAAAGGAGTGGTTAGTGATAGAGCTTGGATCGTGAGTAAGGAAGTCGGTCTTTGGGGTTTTGGGAGTCATGAAGACCCTTCCCAACCGGGAAGGGTGTGTCGTCCCGACCGGGATGGGGCCGTCCCGATCGGGATGAGGGTGCCAAAAATCGAGTCCACTGGAGTGTCATCCCGATCGGGAAGGAGGCTTCCCGACCGGGACGGGTATGTCATCCCGACCGGGACCACCCATCCCGACCGGGATGAACCCCTACTCCTTTTTGGTGCCTCTTCTTCGACATTTAAGCCCACCCAACCATTGTATACCCCCACCCAACCTCCCTACCTTCCTTGCACATATAGTACCACCCACATACTTCATTTTCATATCCTCACTTCATCTTCTACCTACTTTAGACCGGTATACACACCAATTTCCACCCCTCACACCATTACCAACCCACTACCTTAGCCATGCGGTTTTCTCAAGCTTGAAGAAGGATGACAATGACGACAACAAGCAAGTGCCTATATTGATCATTGAGACGATGGAGAGAGTGAGTTGCTAACCGGTCGGTATGGCAACTATCCTTTCTTTTCCGTTTTTTATTGCTTGTTTTCCCCTTGTTTATCCCCTTCCCCTTTGTCATGGTGGCCTTCGAGGCCTTGGTTTTGGTTGCTCCCGACTCTCGATGATGTGACTACTGTAGACACCCGCATTTTGCCTGCTAGTGTCTATAGCAGTTCCCGACAAACACCCGATGATGATCGGACGCAAACGTGACTTAGTATACTCGGATTTGGGCCCGAAACCAATAATATCTGACATGGACTTTTAACGGAGTAATAATCTCACAAAACAGACATCAAATCCAGGCCCAGTGGGTCGTTCTGAGCAAAACGAGACTAATTTGGGCCAAAACCGACACCAAAAATAAATCCCGTCTTTTAGCGACCGGGTCAAAACCCGGTCAAAGACGAAACCGTCTCATAAATCAGCCAGGTTCAGCTGGCGCACAAATCCAAATTCAAAAAATCAATCAAAACAACAATATCAATTCTTTCCTATTTTGTCTCGATTTGCTTGACCCACTCGATCGAGTGGATTGACCCACTCGGTCGAGTGGAGCGTCAAAAACCGAGCCAGATTCATTTCTGAAGGCACTCGACCGAGTGCACTAGGGCACTCGATCGAGTGACCCTAGGTCGGGGGTGAAGCCTATAAATACCCCTTCAAACCCATTGCATTTAGGGATGAAACTAATGCAAAATTACCCTAAGCTTCTACTCTAACCTATCTATACTCTCTACACTACAAGCCTTAGCAACCCTAAGCCCTATACACAAAAAATCGAGTCCCTTGTCCCTCGATAAACCGACAACACACACACACACCATAACTTACGTACATCCTCGATACTCCATAGTCCCGTCACTATTTGCGAGCCCATTTCCGAGGTCCCTACTGAGCATGTATGTTGAGGGTGTCCCAAACCCCGTTTCTATCCTTGTTATTTTCGCTTATGTTTTTTGTATCGTTTATTTTGTACTCTTACTAGTATCGTAATCCTAACACTCTAACATCTAACACTCTAACATTTTACTTTTTCTTGCATACTAACTTTTACATTTTCGTCGCTAACATTATAATCATACCGCGTATATATATATAGTATTACCAAATTCTTCGGTTTCGGATGCGTTTGACTACAATTGTCGCCTAAAGTCCGTCTAATCCCTTTACGAGCAACGACGGAGGTGGAGCCCTTTCGAGGAGCCCCGCCCCAATGTACTCAAGGGCGTGACGTGATCGCGACTAATCGTAGTTGAACGTATTCGATCCCATTTTAATTAGTGCGGAACCCATTGACACGAAAACCGACATCACATAACCCGAAAGGGTTAGTTCCGATGTCGTGACGTAGAGGGAAGCATTTCGTTACTAATTCAAATTTTCTAACACAAACATTTCATCAGATCCCGACAACGGTATTATAATCGTATATGTACACGATTATAGTACCGGAGGTTGAGTTAAATTCGAACCAAGCGATATTTGTATCTAACTCGACCGACCGTCGTTTTCAACCCCAAAAATGAAACGAGCTAACACTCGTACAGGGATTACTTGACCGAGTGCATAGGCCACTCGATCGAGTAGTGCCCATAAAGCTGGGCAGATTACTTTTTGAGGGCGCACTCGACCGAGTCAGACCATGACTCGACCGAGTGGGTCCTGTAACCCAGAAAACCGAGAGCTTAAATGCAACATTTAAGCCTCGTCTTTTTTTTTACGACTCTTAGTCGACACGTGTAAAGCCAATCACGTGAATCCATTTTCCAAAACCCACGTTTATCGTGGCAACTCCTTTTCCAAAAATCCGATAACGGTATTACAATCATATGAGACATGATTATATTATCGGCAAACCGAGTTAAATTTAAATTCGTCCATATTTTAATTTAATTCGGCCAACTCTCGATTTAAAACACATAAAACACGAGTCATAGCTCGTACAGGTGCTACTCGGCCGAGTGCACCTACCACTCGACCGAGTAACACCCCAAACCGTGGGCAGAAGCTTCTTTTAGGAACGCACTCGACCGAGTCAGACCATGACTCGACCGAGTGAGTCCTGTAGCCCCGTAACCGAGAGCCTTGACACACCTTTCAAGCCTCATCTTTTTTATCGACATTAGTCATCGCGTGTAAAGACTATCACGTGACTATCCTATTTTCAAAACCATGCTTAGCACGACACGTAGAATGACTTTGACCACCTTTTGACATGATAAGTCGGGACAAGACTACGGGATATGAGATCGGGCTAGCAATACGCCACAGTCTCATATTTTCGTCCTTCGTTTAGTACACAATATAATGTGTATTTAATCGGGGTTAGTCCATCTACACATTTCGCGGTCTAGCCTACATACGGGTCCGTCCATATCTTTGTATCGCGTTATTTTTATTACTTCTACGTAATGTTGTATTGTGAATTCCGGGTTGTATTTCCGCCCGTGTAACTTGTACGTTTTTATTTTACTTTCGAGCTTTGTTTATTTACTTGCTTTTACGCTTTATAAACGAACCTCGCATGCTAAATCACTTTGACCAAAAAATAAGATGCATTAAATGACGTAGTTCACATACTATTAATATGCTTAGCCCGAAAACGTTGTTTGCATATCATTTAATCGTTTTACTAGCGCGCACACACGAACACGAACGATGTCTTAGTAGAGGCCGCCATGTGCGGGCGGGGTTGGGTGTCCTTAGTGGGCTTCCCAACACGTACCCTCACCCCTTACTCAGAACCTTTGGTTTCCGGATGTCCGAAACCCTTGGCGCACGAGAGTCATTCTATATACGAAAGCCGGTTTATACGGTATCGATATTGCAATGCAAAGGGACGAGCCCAATGAACTCTCAAATCGAAGTGGGCTTACTTTGTGTATAGCCCATGACGACATAGAGTGGGCTCGTATGGTTCCGAATAACCACAAAATTCGGTGGCGACTCCATTTTGACTTAAATTTCGAACCCGAGAACAATCTTACCACGAGATTCATTCGCCTACCCAAACCCGCGCGTGGCCGCGTCGGGGTGGACCTACGTCATGTCCACAACTACATTGAGAGTCCTTTTCAAAATCCAAATTTTACAAGTTTTTCACCCCTTTTTTGTCGGATTTAGTCGGATTTAGGCGGAATCCGGGCTAGGTGACTTGATTACACCTAGTCCTCCCCTCCCATTTCCTTTTATTTCCTTCTTTTTATTTCTTCCCCCATCCATATCTTTTTCTCGTCTCGGCCCATGGTGACTTGACTACACCCGGCCGGACACATTCTACCATTTTCTCCACTTTTTGATTTTTAGCTTTATTTTCGTAGTTTCTTTTGTACTCCCATGCACTACGGTCGAGCATGAGGACATGGCTCGACTTAAGTGTGGGGGAGTGGTATTCTAGCATAGTTAGTTTTATTTTTGTAGTCTTTCGAAAAAATCTCTAAAAACCCTAAAAATTTGACAAATTTTCACAAAAATCAAAAAGATTTTCTTTTGTGTGTTTTCCCTTTTTGTCGTTATGTCGTGTTTTTGTTGTATTGTGTGTGTTTCGCCTCCTCTTTCCTTATAGGTTGCTTAAATCACCGCTAGCTTTGGAGAGCTTTCAAGACTACCGGTAACATCTTATCCCTTTTTCTTCTTTATCTCTCGCGGAGTTTGGAGGAGAATGTGATGTGGTGTGCTCGGGAGGAGCTTTGTAATGCTCGAGGTTGATTTGGTTGCTCATTTGGAAGTTAGGGGTGGTGTTTGTGTTTTCTATATGTTTGTTTTGTGTTATTCTTGTTTTGTTCCTTTTGTTTCTTTTTCTTTCATTTTCGTTGAGTCTTTGTTTTGTGTTTTGTTGTGTGTCTTGTGCGTAATGGGTTTTCGAAAACCCGGTTTAGAGGCTAGTGTGTGAGTGCTTACTTTCCCTTTCTAGTAGTATAAATCGAGTATTGGACTTTAATCTAGTAGAATGACCCTAAATCAATTATTTCGTTGGTCCTTTACCTTGAGTCCACCTAGCTTACTAGGGATTTACTACGGGATTTGCATTTTGACCATTATGACCACCCACGGTGTGAAAAGGCCTTGGTTACCGAGCCCCGTCCCCTAGGTGACCGTGTTTAGGATTGTTTAATTAGTCCAAGTTCTCCACTTTTTGTGGGTTTGAAGAGGGATCGCGACCCCCGACTCACCCATTTACCTACCTCCCACACATATCCACACAATAAGTTGCAATTTGTTGAATTCTCTCTTTCTTGTTACAAAGAAATGCCAAAAAGCCAAATCTTGCCAAAAAGGGCAAAGAAAAGAAAAAAAGGAAAAAAAAATGAAAGAAAGAAAAGAAATGAAGAAAAAGAAAAGGCACAAAAGCAAAAAAAAAAAAAGAAAATAGAAAAGAAGAAAAAGAAATGGCATGGCAACAAACGAGCAAAAAAAAATGCAAAAGAAAAGAGAAAATGCCAAAAGAAAACCCGATTCACAAAAAGATCTTAACCCCACAAAAATAAGCCTTTTCCGACTTTTGCCGTGAAGAGCCTACCAAAGGACCGAGTCCTGAGGAAGGATGATAGCGGCATTAGTCGGTCTTCCCTCATTTTGCATGTTTTTCCACCTTTTTACTTGGACTAGTTAGGCGGTTTCGGGCATGGGACGACCCTCTTGGCTCTTTGCTAAAGGGGGCGGGGTCTCACCTACCTACAGTGTCGACTAACACCGTGGTTCTTCACTTCCCACTCCGCCGATCGTCCCGTAGTACGCTCTTAGAAGGTTAGGAGGAACCTAGGTAAGTTACCAACGTTTTTGTTGCTTTGTCGTCATACTATTAGGGTTTAGTCCACCTCGGTTTGTATTGCTAGTTTGGGAACGTTGTTGCTTACCTCAAGTCCTAAACCGATG